>ML439604.1:19728-197107 GCA_005239525.1 Nicotiana knightiana | reverse complement strand
TATATATATATATATATATGTGTGTGTGTGTGTATATATATATATATATATATATATATATATATATGTGTGTGTGTGTATATATATATATATATATATATATTTTGGATCTCAAGATTGTCCTGCTCACATAACATCATCTCTACGCGGAGATCTCAATACATAAGAAATTATCAAGCCGTTTCACAACTCACACGACACAATCATATCAAGCCGTTTCCAGACGCGCGCCTAAGTTCAAAATCATCATACGAAGTTGTTGACATCACCCAAAACTCATTCCGATGTCGTTTACACAAAAGTCAAACCTCCGGTCAACTTCCATCACTTAAGCTTCAAATTGAAATTTTCCTTCTAATTCGACTCCGGATTATTCGTTAACTGAATCCAACCACACACGCACGTCGATATACACAATGTGAAGTTGTTCATGACCTTACGCCATCGAACAGAGCTTAAATTCTCAAAATGATCAGTCAGGTCGTTACATGCTCCCTTCCCCCCGACTCGAGTTGTCCGCTTGGGTAAGCCAGGTCAAGAACAACACACCCAGGACATAAACCTAGAATAACTTAGCCTGACGCCAGATCCCTAGTAGGAATATTTTCTTGCATCACATGCATTTGACTTTGGGGACTCAACACAAGGATTGGGTCCGTCTAGGACATGTGTACCTAATATAAAAGACCATCCTGATATATCTTCATGTGCTATTTATGAATAGGTTTGATTCGGCTTGAATGTTGACCGACTTGTAGAATAGGATAAGGAAACCAAGAAAAACCTTAGAGTGAGGTAGGAGAGAGAAAATTTACCCGCAACTGATAATCCAGGTATTTGAAATGTCCCGAAACTCTACCGAAACTTTGAAAAAAGAAAAAAAAAAGTCATTTCAAAATAAGTCAATTGTCTTCAAAAGGGCATGTTTTTCTATTATGTCAACACTAACAGAACTACGCGGGTTTGATTCTCACTCGGATGTGAGATACGTAGGCAAACCTCATTGGTTCAGGCCACAATTTTAAAAAAAAAACCCAACAAGTATTTCCCTTGACTTCCTTCTTTAGAAAAAGTCTTTCTTTGTGACCCCAATTCTTAAAAATCCAAAATATTTTCTTTTATTCTTCTAAAAATCCAAAAAGATTTTTGTTTTTCTTTAGAAGTTTTTCATTCAAATTAACAAGAAAATTAATGATTCAAAAATATTTTAGTTTTTTTCTTTAGAAGTATTTCTTTCATAAATTCAAAATAAAATTCCAAGAATTCAAAAATATTTCCTTTCTTCTTTAGTAGTTTTTCTTTCGAAATTGCCAAAAAAGAAAACAAAAAAGTCAAAATTTAAAATAAATTTTTTTCTTCTTTAGAAGTGTTTCTTTTCTAAAATTCTCAACAAAAAAAAAATCAAAGTCCTAAAATATTTCTTTCTTCTTTATAAGTTTTTCTTTCGAAAATTAAAAAATATTGAAAATCCAAAATAAAAAGAGTTAGTTTATTTCCTTTATTCTAGATCTTCCCGAACTACACAAGATCTGATTCATGTTCCCACATGAAAGGAAACCCTTGTCAGGTTCGATCGGCCATTTAAAAAAGTGTTAAAAAATGATGATGGTAATAATAATAAGGACCGACTGAGTCCATTCTAACGTCTCTTGTTTTGAATGGAGAAGAAAAGTTGAGGTGGTCAGTTTTTGGTAAGCTGATAACACAAGATGCAAGGGAAAAATGACAACTATCATCCAAGCTGTTACAAGTGCTCAGGAAGCTCTGCGTCAGAGGGTTCAACAAGAGTCTATTGTGGTTGAGGAAAATAGAATAGTGAAACAACAAATGACTGAAATGTATCAAGAATGGGCCAATGGCCAAGGACCAACCCTTTCTATTCATGGTTTCCTAGAGTTCACTTCTTTCCTGACTACTACCACTCCAGTCTCATTGTCTAATCAATCTTGTCCACCTGGGTTCAGTCTTTATCCCAACTATACGACTACAACTGGAACTTCTATTGCCGCTCCCAAAGTGTGCGATTAACAACCAATCAGACAACTACTACTCCTATGCATGTCTACACTATCCCATAGCCAACAGTGGTATAGGAGAGAAGTCATGAGTCCCAACTAGCTACCCAACAAGAACAGTACCATCGTACCTATTTGATCTTCCTGCAAAGATTTAGAAGCCTGCCAGAAAGATGTGACAGGAAGAAATGGCCCAAATGAAAATCTTAGAACAACAGTTGAAAAACATGTAAAGGTTGGCAGGTCATAAGAGTATTGCCTTGAAGGATCTATGTATGTTCCCCGATGTTCGTTTGTATCTTGGTTTCAAGACTCCCAAATTTGAAAAGTATGATGGACACAACGACCCCACAGCCCTCTTGAAAAGTTATTGCAACCAGTTAAGAGGTACAGGAGGAAATGAAAAATTACTAATGGCTTATTTTGGGGTAAGTCTTACGTGGTAGCCTCTGAATGGTTTATTGATCAAGACACCTCTCACTGGCATGTCTAGGATGACATGGCCCGGGCCTTTGTCAAGAAATTCCAATACAACATCGACATTGCCCTAGACCGTAATACCATTTCAAACCTGAAGAAGAAATCAACTGAAAGTTTCAGGGAATATGCCATTAAATGGAGAGAGAAAGCGGCTAGAGTTAAGCCACCCATAGATAACCACGAGCTAATAATTGTCTTCCTTCAAGCTCAAGAGCCATATTATTTTAAAAACATGATGTCTCAGTCGGAAAAATCTTCTCAAAAGCAATCGAAATTAGGGAAATGGTAGAAAATGGCCTTAAGACATGCAGAATTATAAGTCAAGCAACTCTCAAAGCCGCAACTCAGTCTGTCCAGATTGAATCTGGTAATCTTATTGACACAAATGAGAACGATGAAGAAACAATGATGACATCAGGGTTGAGAAGAGGACCTAGGAGAACATCTCGAAGGTATGACCAGCCTCGTCTGGTTTCTGATGATTCTTTTGAGCACTACTATCCACCTCAGAACTCATAATACTCTCTTTCTTCACCTCAGTACGTTGTACAGCCACCAAGACACCCGAAAAGGCGAGCACCAGCACCGCAAAATCTCTACCAACCTCCAAAAAATTACAAGTGCTCTATAATAACCCACATCCAAGCCACGGGTATAGAGGGGAACGAAGGTGGAAAGATAATTTTACACGAATAGGTGAGTCCTATGCAAGCTTGTTTGAGAAACTAAATCATTATTACATGATTGCACCTATTCTTACAAATTATGTAGACCCACGTGCAAGAAGCTTTGAACCTTCTAAAAGGTGTGAATACCATTCCAATTCCTAGGGGCACAACGTTTAAACCTGTCGGGATTTGAAAAGACAAATAGAAAGGATGATTCAGGAATAACTGATTGTGGTCCAAGAAAGTGACACCCAAAGTATCGCACATAATCCTTTACCCACACATGATGATGCACACTTTGTGCAGATGATACGTGGTGACATGGAGTGTGATAATCCTCTCAGAACTTGCTGGTTGAAGTTAATGAGATTGAAATTGGAGAAGGCCCTAGTGATTCTAATGAAACAATTTATGGCTAAATATCAAGTTTAGTAATTGAAAAGTCATACCTTCCTCACTAGAAAGGAATCTTGGTAGCTTGTTGTGATGTTTTTCTATTATCTGGGTTACTTTAGGGTTGTGACACAGATTTTGTTTGTTTTATTAAGACAAACCCTTATATCCCTCTATTTTGTCTATGTGAGTGTTGTCTATCTGTTTTGTTGCTATTTTAATTATATGAGTTATTTCAGGGTTGTAACTCAAATTTTAGGTTGTTTTTCTTATTGTCAAACCCTTACATATGTTACTCAATAAAATACAGTTTGTCCTTTTGTGTCATTTTGTGCTTAGTTCTTTTCCTGCTAGTTCTAGTGACATGACATGCATATGGAATTTTTGGCAAGATATTAGAAAACTAATTTAGTTTTGAACTAGATAACTGAGAACCAGACACTTTTGAGGATGAATACAGAGTCGGAATGATTTGGAATTAAGCTCGATTAAAATTCATGTGGAACTAGAATTTTCATACTCGTGGAGGTTAATAATCTTTGCCTTCAAATCATTGTGAAGATCGGGTTTAAGGAAGAATCAATTCAAGTTTGGAGGAAAGTTTGACATTACTGGATGGAAAGTGTCTTTCTATCACGACACACCAAGAAGACAAACATGTTCATCAATGCATTTATCGCGAAAGGATAACGCGTTTGGCATTCTCGAGGTTAGGAGGCCCTTTTTCTGCTATCCAAACACTTTTTACCCTTATTTACCCTTTCTGAGCCTGTATTATTTTCTTTGACCACCCACTTTTGGAATCATGTTCAAAGTTATAAGTCAAAAAATGAAAATGAAATGAAAAAATGAAAAGAAAAGTTCATTCCCCAAGCATACAAACTTGGGAAACTCTTAGAAAGTTCTAGTGAAAAAATGAGAGAATAAAGAAAATAGTCAAAGGTACATGCCCTTATAAAATAAGAGTTGGGGCAATTCAAAAAAAAGAGAAAAAAAGTTGAAGAAAAGGCGAAGAAAAAAATAAAATACA
Source organism: Nicotiana knightiana (assembly GCA_005239525.1). NCBI lineage: Eukaryota > Viridiplantae > Streptophyta > Magnoliopsida > Solanales > Solanaceae > Nicotiana > Nicotiana knightiana. The sequence continues at coordinate 192,521 of ML439604.1, read as the reverse complement.
AAGAAAAATGAAAGAACGTAAAAATACAAAATTGTTAGGTCAGATGTTTGAACTATGTTTGATCCAATTCCTTAAAGAAAAGGATACGTAGGTAGCCTTACACAATTCGGTCCAACAAAATAAGAGTAAAAAAAATTTCCAAAAATCGCCAGTATTGATACACAATTTTTCTCTCATATTTTTCATATATATATATATATATATTTATTATTTATTTATCATTTTTACAAATTATCTACTAATTAAATTTGGGTATTTAAATTTTGGCCTCAATTTGCAACCAATTTCGGATCTAATACCCAGTCTAATACCCTATACACCAGCCCAAACCAATTACCCTTACCCATTCTATTACCCGACCCAGAACCCCTTAAATCGTGGTCGTTGATGTCTAAGATCAACGGCCCATGTTACACCTACCCATTTAATTAACCAACCGCCCCTCTTAACCCTAATCACTATCACCAGCCCACCGCCCCTAAACTCTCTCATCTCCCTCCCTGTCGAACCCTAAAATCGCAGTCTCACCCAAATCCCCCAAGAATCCTTGTTTTAATGGGATTCTTCCATTACTCCCTTACCATTCTAGGGTTCTCCCTTTCCAAGTATGTTATTCGTAATGATTCTCTTAATCTCTCTTGATTATCTAAGCCCTAAAGGTTAGGGTTTCAGATACTCTCTAATTTGAACCAAATCTGGTTCAAACTCTGTCTTTTAAATATTTTCTTCGTCTATATTTGCTCTGTTGTTTATAGATCTGTTGATGTTTTACCGTTTTTGTGATTTATTTAATCTAGCATTTCAAACCCCTTTTACTTGAACTAAAACTGATTCGATTATAAGTTTAATTTTAATAAGTTCTTATATATGTTTATTTGGTGCGAATATGTGTTATTCTCCTCTATTCTGGTTGATTTGCTGGTTCACCCAAAACTAGGGTTTCAGATCTTTCTAGATCTAAACTGGTTTTCGATTCTTTAATTATTTTCTGTAATATTGTCGTTTATGTGTCTCTATGCATTTTATTATAACTCTCTTGTTACTTCTACCGATTCATACTTGCCCTAAATTTTGGTTTTTTGATTCTTCAGAATAAAACTAAATCTGTTCAATTCTTTACTTTGTTAAAGTCTCTATGTCTATATGCATCTCTTTACTTGCTATTTCTACCAGCTTTGTATTTCTTGCCTAAACTAGGGTTTTCAAATTTTTCTTTCCTTATTAACTGTTAAGTGCTTCCTTTTCTAGTACTTTGCCATATTTGTGTGTTCAAATTCAGTACTATTTAAACCCCTTCCCTTTTAGGCAGACGGGAATCAATATACTATCACTAAGAAATTTAGGGCTTGGTTCTATATTCTCTCTGCTCTCTTGTTTACTACTGGTCTTGGCCGGTTGAAAGCCAAGGCCAAATATTCTTGACTCTCGACTTTTTGGTATTATTCTCGTTTACTTTCTTAACTGGTGAATGGCTATCCTTTGTCATTTCATTTCTATGTATCCCTGAACTATGTTTACAATCCAGCATGTTTAAAATCCATTCTGAGCATGATTCTGCCTGTTTATATGATTCACTTTCAGTTCTATACTTGATACTGTTAACTCTGAAATTTGTTATTTTTTCAATAATATGAATCCTCTTAAGGAATATGCTTAAATTGTTTTATGTATGTTGTTCTGAACTTGTCATCTTTAGGATAATACTAGAATGTTCATTAGTTAATCAATCTTTACAAAATTGTACTATTATCAACCTTCCTTTGCCATTCATATGCTCTGACAACTTTCCTTCTAATGTGTCTTGCATCCATATTGGAATCATGTGCTTATCTGACTGTTTGCCTTAATACATTGTCTAAATGTTTCTGTGATTGAATTAGTTTGTCCTAATATATTAGCATGTACGCTTAGCTTAATTAGGCCTTTCAGATTCTAACTTATTAAGACTGTGTATTGTGCATAAACAACTTTGCAAACCTTGCCAATTTGTTTTCTTAGTGCAATTTTGCCTACATATTCTGTGTTTTAAAATTTATTATGATGGCTTTCTTCTAAAAAATCAAATTTGTTTTAAATATGTCCCTGCCTCCTTTTATATGCTTCTACTTTTTAAACTCCTACTCTTAGGTCCTTTAGGTTCTATCCTCAACCTCCCCAGTGTGAGCACTGCTCTGGTCCATGTGAGACTCTTGTGAACTCTATTACACTGGGTTTGGCTCCTAATCTCCTTTGAATAACTTCTAAGTATTTGATTCTCTAGTGTGATCATTGCCCTGGATCCTTGAATCCCTTGGGAACTTTGACACACTATAGATCTGGGTTCTATATGTGCTATGGGTAAATCACTCATTATTGGTTGTTCTGTACCTGTGAAATGAGCCTCGAAGCTGATATGGTTTGAAGGCTTGGGTTGCCTAGGTGTATTTGAGCCTGATAAAGGCTCTCTATAGATTATTTCATTAATATTATGTAATTCAAATACTAATCTGGTCTGTAATAATGTTGTAATAAACAATTCTGGGGTATTTAGTAAAATCGGGAGGGTTTCTTATCTTCTTTTGCTAAACCGGGTAGAAATCCTGCCTATAGGGTTTAATTCATGCTGTTGATTCTACTCATTTTGTTAAAATCGTATAAGTTCTATATTGATTTGTTAAAAATCCTGCCTATAGGATTCACATTACGATTTGTCATAAATCCTGCCTATAGGATTGATATTATGACTTGTTAGAAATCCTGCCTATATGATGCATCAATTTGTCCAATAAAACGTGTTAGCAATCATGCTTATAGAACAAATATTTGACTCAACTGTTTTCTGGCTCAATGTGTATAAATTCTGCCCATATACTACTTAATTAGAAATCATGCATTTAAGTCAGTTCAATAATTAGCTATCACGCCTATAGGATTAAAAATCAGTTCAATGATAGATATCATGCCTATAGGATTAAAATCAATTTAATGCTAGAAATCATGTCTATAATGTAATATTCATTGCACGCGTAAAAGTCATGCTTATAGGGTTCTACTAGCTGATTCAGAATTCGATCATCATTGTCCATCACTTAGACAATATGCCTATAAGATCTGATAATAATTCTAGACTTATGATTGTATTTTATTGTTGAAACGCCCAGATATTTTACTAAATTAAAATCAGTAGGCAAATAGTAGGTCCTAACATTCACATTAAGAAACTGATTTTGCATACTGCTACTCACCTGTTCATCGCGTAGATATCCTGCCTATAGGACTTTAAGATTAATAAAGCCTGCAAAATCAGTTGCGTGCATTTGTTGTTTATGTGTGGAGGCCAATATAAGCCCATATCTGCTTTTATTTGAAAGTCCTAATTGTTTTGCTTGTCGCCTAGTATTTTACAATTTTGAGCAACCTAGGCTTAGTCTAGAACCATCCCAAATAGAGGTCCTAATGCCCCCAGGGCCATCGGTAAGGGACGGGTAGTGCACGCATAGGGAACGAACTAGAATCAACTAGAGCACTTTAGATAACAACTTAAAGATAGTAATCGGGTAGTAGGAGATGATAGATTGTACCTGCTGAATAATATGAGTAACACCCCTGTCTTGGGGGAGTTACGAAGTATTATTTATGTTGCACGGGGGTGATCCTAAAGGCTAAAGAATTTAGGACCCCCATCCTTATCAAATAGTTTTTTTCACTTTCCTAGACTAATTCGCATAATTTAAGTTCGGTCGGGACACACCGTTGTGGACCTCGAGGGGTGCCTAACACCTTCCCCTCAAGGTAATTTGAGCCCGTAGCCGATCTCTGGTGATGCAAACTGGTAATAATGTGAGTTATTTATTATAGGTGCCCTAACGCACCTTAACCCATTAGATGGTGACTCTAACAACCGATTCCTTTTCCCTAACCCTCAAAAGGAGTTGTCAAAGATGTTGAAACCCAATTTCGCGATAAAAAGGGGGTGCGACGGCATGGAGACTCTGCTGGGGATATCCTTTGGCTCTTACCATAGTGAACTTGTTTTGTGAATTAGTCTTTTCAACAAGCATGTCTTTATTATTCTGTTAATATCTGCACACCCCTTTCCTTGCCCACTCTATATGAATTTATTTGCCTTTCTTCATTCAATTATGCTCACTAAATTCCTCTTTCCTATTTTTGTTGTTTTTTACTATGGAAGCTAAATCTTCTCCTTGTTTTCTTTCTTAAATACCTTTACGACTATTAAATACGGCATTTTATCATTTCCATCATGCAAATTACTTGACAACATGTTATTTTCTTTTTTCATAAATACATGCTCAACATCATATTCCACTCGTGTATAATTAATACCATAACAACACTTGATGAGTATCTGCGCTCTTCCTATATCACCCTCTTGAATTTGAAAAGGCTTATTTGCGGTAAAACTAGTCGATCAGCAGTGGCATGGACGGTTCCGTGCCTTTCCCTCTGAAGTTGTCTGCTTGGGGTAGCAGTCTAGACTTCTATAGAAACCTTACTCCGATAATAACTGTACATGCATCATAATCAAACCTAGCGTGGGTTAATATGTTGTCGGCATAATAACCCTCTAAGAAAAACATTGTCCAAAGTTCACTGGGGTTTCCATAATCCCAACGGGCACAACCACGATATGTGCATTATTTGGAGAAGTAAATGTTTATATGCTAATCATTAATGTATAAATAGTCGAATCCGGAGGGGGAAAGGGTCTAACTTTGTTTATTTTGCATAAAATGAGGCACGAAGTCCCCAAGTTCGGCACGGTCTGAAATATACCACCATTATTGCTGGATTGGTGGGAAGACCTTTCGCCAAGCGACAAAAATCATGTGAAAAGGGTTCTCAGAAACTTACCCTCCTTATTAGACGTCTAGCCAAATAACATGTTGATCGAGGCTGGTACTATGTTCTGGGACAGAGAAAGGGTTGTATTCCGTTTTGGCAATATAGAAATGACTCCTCTTTTGGAGGAAATAGGAGGCTTCACTGGACTACCCTGGGACAATCTCGATTTGTTAGTACCGGGAAATCGCACCCCCATGGGGGTTTCTAAAAATGATGGGTCTAAGAAAGAATGATGACTTGGTATGTCTATAGAATTCCTACATACCCTTTGACATCCTCTATGAACGATACGGACACAGAAAATCTTATAGTATCTTTCATGAGGAATTCTCCATCACTTCCCTGGGTTGGACTCATCGTAGGGTTTTCATGTTCATCGTCTGATTTCTGGGTATGATAGTGTTTCCAAGCCAAAGGGATAGGATCACACCAGGTTGGCCATGGTAACCAAAGCTTTAATGGAGGGAATCGAGGGACAAACATATACAGTTGTTCCGATGATTGTAGCAGAAATATACTGGGCTCTGGATCGTTGCACGAAAGGGTTCAAACATTTTGAGGGTTGTAACTTGCTGCTGCATATTTTGTTGTTAGAACATCTCCAAAGAGGCCAATACCGCCAAGAGTTTCCACGGAGACCATGGAATGATCACATAGCTTTCCACCATCCAAAAAGAATGACCTTTATCCCAGGCAGGTTTGCCCAACTAGATAATACTATAGAGTGGGTACAGTTTTCAGCAATTTGACCAAGGACCAGGTCCGTTGGATGTTCAAGTGGTTCCCTACCAGTGAATTCATCATCAGGTCCAGGGATGTTCTGCACTTGGTATTGATCGGGTTAAGGGGCATATACCCCTATTTTCCTATCAGCGTCATGAGACAAGCTGGTAGAAAACAATTCATACCGCGAGTCTCCAAAATGGGTCACTACAAAGCAAACTTTCAAGACGATGCCATCCCCTACAAATGTGAAGCTCAGCACATGTGACATTTGAAAATCATTGTGGAAAAGGATACCATCGAGCCAGATCGATACCATGCAGGTCATGTGTACTTCTACCCATCATGGTTGGACGATAGCATAGCGGGAATAGTCGAGCCAGGGGTCGGTCATAGATGAAGCTGCTGAAGCACAAGTGAAGTATAAGAGGCTGCGCAAAAGAGTCCTCGAGTCCGAGGCCAGGCATTTGGAACAACACAAGATTGATATGGAGTCAATTAATGAATGGAGGTAAATGGCTACTAGATCAACGGAAAGGTTGGAATATCTGGAGCAGAGTCTAATGGAGTTAGAGGGGAAGATGAGGAAAAGAGTCATAGACTGCCAGAACGCAGAGAGTAACGAGGGAGGACACTTAGCAAGGGTGTATCTGCTACTGGACATGCGCGACCTGGGGAATCTAATCGACGGAGCCAAGAGGACCAAGCCTGGAGAAGGTCCCTCTGGGACCAAACAAATTAGGATTATCTATTGTTAGAATCATTTTGGAATTCGAATGTAATAAGGCAAATTCCATTAGTGACTCATTTATTTATTGTCGTTTTAGGTTCGTCTTATTTATTACATTAATGAAATGAGGCAATTATCTGCATTAAACTTCTCTAAACTTACTTGTCGCTATGCCTACCTCGGGCACAATGAGGCTCCCAAATTAGGACGCGAATTTACATTTCTGCAATACGTGTTTAAATGCTGTAAATACTTTTCAGAATATTTACTGAATTGGTTACCTTTTGTTTCTCTTTATTTTGATTATTCCCATCCCCTAAGGTTGGTTCGCACATACTGGCATCATCAGCATATCACACCAGATCCAGAGGCCCTCCACCTCCTTCTCCAAGTGATCTGAAGAGCAAGGGAAAAGCTAAGATGGATGATATGAGTGGTGTCAGGAAAGACCACGCTACACATTCTGATAATGTGGAAACTTCAGATGGTCGGAGTACTCCGGCACAAAATGATTTGGTCCTACTGTTGGAACAAAAGATATTAGAATTGCAAGGGGAGAATTTCTCAAAAACTGGACCGCTACACCATCAGGACAATGACTCGGAAGAGATAGAAGAAGAAGATGTGATACCTGATGAAATTATCAAAGAAGCTGAGAATTTTGAGAACAAGCCAAAGTCCAACCTGGACGAAACTAAGATAGTCAATTTGGGAGATTCTGAAACCATCAAAGAAACTCGCATAAGCATCCACTTGTCACTGCTATAAAAGGAAGAATACACTCGTTTCCTGAAAGAATATGAGGATAATTTTTTCATGGTCATACAACGATATGCCAGGGTTGAGCACATCCATAGTAGCTCACAAGCTACCTACCAATCCAATGTGTCCGCCAGTGAAGCAGAAGCTCAGAAAGTTCAAACCAGACATGAGCCTAAAAATCAAGGAGGAAGTCACCAAGCAGATCAAAGCCAAAGTCCTCAGGGTAGTTGAGTACCCAACATGGTTAGCCAACATTGTGATGGTTCCAAAGAAAGATGTAAAAGTCATGGTGTGTGTTGATTATCCGGATTTAAACAGAGCAAGTCCCAAGGACAATTTCCCACTGCAAAATATACACATTCTGATCGACCATTGCATCAACCATGAACTCCAATCCTTTGTAGATTGCTTCACGGGTTATCATCAGATTTGAATGGACAAAGAAGACGTAGAAAAAACAGTTTTCATTACACCGTGGGGAGTGTATTGCTACAAAATGATTCCATTTGGTTAGAAGAATGTTGGGGCCACATACATGAGGGCCATGAAGACCATCTTCCATGATATGATACATAAGGAAATAGAGGTATATGTTGACGACATCATCATCAAATCCAAAAAACCACAGATCACATAGCAGACTTGAGAAAGTTCTTTGACCAGCTGCGGAAATATAATCTAAAGCTGAACCCCGCAAAATGTGCATTCGGGGTTCCTGCCGGAAAATTTTTGGGATTCATCGTCAGCCTCCGAGGAATCGAGTTGGACCCATCAAAGGTTAAAGTTATCCAAGAGTTACCACCACCAAAGAACAAGAAGGATGTTATGAGTTTCTTGGGATGCCTCAGTTACATCAGCCGCTTCATAGAACAGTCCACAATGATATGTGAACCAATTTTCAAAATGCTGAGGAAGGATGCCTCGACCAGTTGGACTGAGGATTGTCAAAAGGATTTTGACAAAATCGAGGAATACCTGTCCACACCACTAGTCTTAGTCCCGCCAGAACCTTGTAGACGACTACTACTCTACCTTGTAGTGTTAGATGGGGCTTTTGGTTGTGTTTTAGGACAACATGACGAGACAGGAAGAAAGGAGCAAGCCATATATTACTTGAGTAAGAAGTTCACACCTTATGAATCACGGTACTCTCTGCTGGAACGCACTTGATGTGCTCTAACCTAGATAGCTAAGAAATTAAGGCACTACTTCTGTGCCTATACCACATACCTCATATTGAGGATGGATCCCCTTAAGTACATCTTTCAGAAACCTATGCCTACCGGGAAGCTGGCCAAGTGGCAAGTATTGCTGAGTGAGTTCGATATTATCTATGTAACTTAGAAGGCAGTCAAAGGACAAGAGTTGGCAGATCATCTTGCTGAAAATCCTGTAGGAGGAGAATACGAACCACTAAAAATTTATTTCCCTGACGAAGAAGTGTCATTCATAGGGGAAGACATTGCTAAAGCCTACGGCGGTTGGAGAATGTTTTACGACGTAGCTGAAAATTTCAAAGGACTCGGTATCGGAGCCGTCTTGATGTCCAAAATTGATCAGTACTACCCGGTTCCTGCAAAGCTCAGATTACTGTGCACCAACAACATGACGGAATATGAAGCCTGCATATTAGGGCTTAATTTGGTTGTCGACATGATTGTTCAGGAACTGGTGGTAATTGGTGACTCAGAAATGCTGGTACATCACGTACAAGGAGAGTGGGATACAAAAAACACCAAGATACTACCATATCTACATCATGTACAAAAGATGAAGAAGAGGTTCAAAAAGATAGAATCCTGGCATGTCCCTAGAATTCAGAATGAATTTGAAGAAGCATTGGCCACCTGTCCTCAACGATACAACATCCAGACAAGAATTTCATCGATCCTATTCCAGTGAGAATCCATAATCAACCGGCATACTGTGCTCATGTCGAAGAAGAGACAGATGGAAATCCATGGTTCCACGACATCAAAGAATATTTGGCAAAAGGAGAATACCTAGAGCAGGCAAACCATACTCAGAAATGCACATTGCGGAGGTTGTCCAATCACTTCTTCCAAAGAGGAGGAATTCCATATAGAAGAGTTCCCCGATCTAGGACTGTTAAGGTGTGTTGAATCCAAAGAGGCTTCCAAATTCCTTGAGGAAATACATGTCGGAACCTGCGGCCCACATATGAAATGCTTTGTCCTAGCCAAGAAGATACTCAAGGCCGTATACTTTTGGATGACTATGGAAATAGATTGCATCCGATATGTCCAGAAATGCCACCAATGCTAGATACATGCAGACATGATACGGGTTCCGCCAAACGAACTCAATGCCACAAGAGCACCTTGGCATTTTGCTGCCTGGGGAATGGATGTCATTGGTCCTATCGAACCCAGTGCTTCGAACGGGCATAGGTTCATTTTAGTGGCCATTGATTACTTCACTAAATGGGTTGAGGTTGCGTCCCACAAAGCGGTAACCAAGAAAGTCATCACAAATTTTGTCAAGGATCGTATTGTTTGCTGATTCAGGGTTCTAAAGTCCATCATCTCCGACAATGCCGCCAATCTCAACAGTGATCTGATGAAAGCCATGTTTGAAACTTTCAAAATCAAGCACAAGAATTCTACAGCATACAGACCCCAAATGAATGGAGTCGTGGAGGCTGCTAACACCAACATCAAGAAGATACTAAGGAAAATGGTCAAGAATCACAAGCAATGACATGAGAAGTTACCATTTGTCTTATTAGGATACCGTACCATAGCCCGTACATCAATCGGTGCTACTCCCTATTTGTTTGTTTATGGTACCGAAGCAGTCACTCCTGCCGAGGTAGAAATTCCTTCTCTATAGATAATACAAGAAGCCGAACTCAGTGACGGGGAATAGATAAGGAGCCGCTATGAGAAACTAGCCCTTATAGATGGAAAAAGTATGAATGCAGTGTGTCATGGTCATCTTTATCAGAATAGAATGTCCCGAGCTTTCAACAAAAGGGTCAAACCAAGACAGTTCACAATGGGGTAGCTGGTGTTGAAATGGATCTTTCCACATCAAGATGAAGTCAAAAGGGAAGTTCTCACCCAACTGTCAAGGTCCTTACATGGTTCATATAGTATTGACATGAGGGGCTCATACTCGCAGAAATGGATGGAGAAATCTGGCTGAAGCCTATCAATTCAAATGCAGTCAAAAGATACTATGTGTAAACTATTTACGTTCTTCATATGATGTAATTGAACTACGCTTGACCCTGATTCCCGTTTAATAAGGGATACGTAGGTAGCCCTGTGGGTTCGGTCACAATTCAATAAAATTTTCATTTTCCCCACAATCAGAAACTGGGGAAGAATTTTGAGGAGGACCCTCAAAATTCTAAAGCAAGTTCAGCCAACAGTAGCATACAGAATAGCCAGAAGTTTGTTTAGATAACTGGGGCGGAATTTTGAGGAGGACCCTCAAAATTTATAGCAAAAAGGTCGCAATGTCTCTAATAATGTCATAGTTACTAGTTCATCTAACTAATTTCTAATTTTCACATTACTATGTCTTTGAAAACTATACACGCATACTTTCGAAAAGAAACCCTACTTTTTGGCCAAAACCCACCCATGGAAACTTGAACAGGATCCTTGAGCAGAGTGGAGCAGAGCAAGCAGACAAAGGCACGAACCAACCTCCCCCGCAGAACTCACAAATTTTCTTTGGATGCAAGAATATGTCATCACCATAAGCATCGTCACAACAACGGAATTGCTATGCATAAAACACATTGCCAACTAAGAATACTTAACTTTTACTCCTACATTTTCATGAGGCTAAGCCCTGCCTCCCTATTTGTATAAGTATAAGCATTGCCTTCTCTTTGCATGAGACTAAGTTGTGTCTCAATTCATGCATGAGGCTAAGCCTTGCCTCCCTATTTGTACAAGGCTAAGAATTGCCTCCTATTTCATGAGACTAAGCTCTGTCTCAATTTTTGCATGAGGTTAAGCCCTGCCTCCCTATTTGCATAATTCTAAGCATTGACTTCTCTTTGCATGAGACTAAGCTCTGTCTCAATTCTTGCATGAGGCTAAGCCCTACCTCCCTATTTTCATAAGGCTAAGCACTGCCTTCTCTTTGCATGAGACTAAGCCCTGTCTCAATTCTTGCATGAAGCTAAGCCCTGCCCCCTTATTTGCATAAGGCTAAGCACTGCCTTCTCTTTGCATGAGACTAAGCTTTGTCTTAATTCTTGCTTGAGGCTAATCCCTGCCTCCCTATTTCCATAAGGCTAAGTATTGCCTTCTCTTTGCATGAGACTGAGCCCTGTCTCAATTCTTGCATGCGGCTAAGTTGTGCCTTCTCATTTGCATAAGGCTAAGCACTGCTTTCTCTTTACATGAGACTAAGATATGTCTCAATTCTTGCATGAGGCTAAGCCCTACCTCCCTATTTGCATAAGGCTAAGCATTGCCTGCTCTTTTCATGAGACTAAGCTCTGTCTCAATTCCTGCATGATGCTAAGCCCTGCCTCTTATTTGCATAAGGCTAAGCATTGCCTTCTCTTTGCATGAGACTAAGCATTGTCTCCCTCTGCGTAAGTGTTTCTCTATTCTAAACCTTGCATTATCTTCTTCTCTCGGGGCTAAGCTCTCCCCCCCCCCCCCAAACTCTAAACAAGACTAAGTTTTGTCTTGTTATTACCTCTAGCATCATGTCTCTGCACCTCATGGGCTGAAATATTGCCATTTTGTCTGAAGGCTTCAAAGTCCGAATGTATCATCCTCATATCCAGAAGACATCATTCCATGGCCTGAGGATCTCTCAAGTTTGCACATAATTATTCAAAGGCATCATGGTTTGAAGGCACAATCTTCATGGCCTGAGAACATCATTTCATGGCCTGCGAATCCCTTACCTACAATTCATGGCCCGAGATATTATGGTCTAAGGACGTCATCCTCACTGTCCAAAGACAGCCTTCATGGTCCGAAGGGAATTTGCATTATGTCTAAGTTTTCGCAATAATTTATACATACTTGCATGCAGTTGTATTTTTTGTAAGTTAGCAGGTGATCGGGTAAGTAACTGTTATCCTAACGGGAGCAATCTCCGCTCCAGTTTCCTTCCAACGTTCACATCCTTCAAATTATTTCAAACATGACCAATCATTATCCGTTACCCAGTCTCATTTACCCATAACTATTTCAAACCCTAATTAATCGTATTTGGAACATCTTATCCGTTCTTGCAACAACTCCATTGGTTTACTCCGCTGTTGGATCCAGAACTACACACGAACTGATTCATGTAAAACCAGGGATATGTAGGCAGCTCATAAACTAGAGTGCGGCCTATATCTTTCAAATTACTCTATTCGGTCAAAATCGGTCATTATTTCTTTACCCGACAACTCTTCCATCCTTCCCATGTAAAGAGGGGCAGCTGTTAATACCCAATTTGTCCCTCATATTTTTTATATATATATACACCTTCAAACTAGTGCATATGCACCATCACTTGATTTATAAACATGTACAAGCGTTTTTCATAATTTTTAAAGACTTCTAATCAATTTATTCCTGCATTTTTATTATATAAATACTCATTAATTACCTCACAAATTATTTTATAATAATTTTATCATCTCATTTCACCATTTACACTCATATTAGGTTTTAAATATTTTTAGCATATTTGTCATAATTATATTTGCATTTTAAAGGCTAAAATTGCACATTTGCATAATAGCCTACATGTATTTATAATTACACTATTTATGCCAAAATAATATTTTTATACTTCTATAATGATAAATAATTGTTTTATTTGTTTTTATGCATAAAATGATATTTTTATTAATTTTATTATTTATTAATTATTTTTACAAATTATCTACTAATTAATTTTGGGTATTTAAAGTTTGGCCTCAATTTGCAACCAATTTTGGAACTAATAACAAGCCCAATACTCTATACACCAGCCCAATAATACCCAGCCCAAAACAATTACCCGGCCCAGAACCCCTTAAATCGTGGTCGTTGATCTCTGAGATCAACGGCCCATGTTACATCTACCCATTTAATTAACCAACCTCCCCCTAACCCTAATCACTCTCACCAGCCTGTTCCCCCAAAACTCTCTCATCTCCCACCCCGTCAAACCCTAAAATTGTTTTCTCACCCAAACACCCAAGAATCATGTTCTAATGGGATTCTTCCATTACTCCTGTACCATTCTAGGGTTCTTTCCTTATCTGGTACCTGATTCTGGAATAACTTAGGTACTTGCCTAAATATAGCAATTACCCCGATTTTGTTCCGTCCAAATCTGTGTTTACCCTTTTTGAATCTGGACAATCTCAAGTCCAAGTACGTTATTCGTAATGATTCTCTCATATCTCTCTTGATCCACTAAGCCATAAAGGTTAGGGTTTCAGATCCTCTCTAATTTTAGCCAAATCTGGTTCAAACTCTGTCTTTTAAATATTTTCTTCGTCTATATTTTCTCTGTTATTTATAGATATGTTGATTTTTTACTGATTTTGTGATTTATTTAATTTAGGGTTTCAAACCCTTTTTACTTGAACTAAAACTGATTCGATTATAAGTTTACTTTTAATAAGTTCTTATATATGTTTATTTGGTGTGAATCTGTGTTATTCTCCTCTACTCTGGTTGATTTGGTGTTTCACCTAAAATTAGGGTTTCAGATCTTTCTAGATCTAATCTAGTTTTCGATTCTTTAATTGTTTTCTTTAATACTGTCATTTATGTGTCTCTATGCATTTTATTATAACTCTCTTGTTACTTCTGCCTTTTCTTACTTGCCCAAAAATTGGGGTTTTTGATTCTTCATAATTAAACTAAATCTGTTCGATTCTTTACTTTGGTAAAGTCTCTATGTCTATATGCATCTCTTTACTTTCTATTTCTACCGACTTTGTATTTCTTGCCTAAATTAGGGTTTTCAAAATTTTCTTTCCTTATTAACTGTTAAGTGCCTTCCTTTCTAGTACTTTTCCATATTTATGTGTTCAAATTCAGTACTACTTAAACCCTTTCTCCTTTAGGCAGACGGGAATCAATATACTCTCACTAAGAAATTTAGAGCTTGGTTCTATATTCTCTCAGCTCTCTTGTTTACTACTGGTCTTGGTCGGCTGAAAGCCAAGGCCAAATATTCTGGATTCTCGACTTTGTGGTATTATTACTTTACTTGCTTAACTGGTGAGTGACTATCCTTTGTCATTTTATTTCTATGTATTCATGAACTATGTTTACAATTCAGCATGTTTAAAATCCATTCTGAGCATGATTCTGCATGTTTATATGATTCACTATTAGCCCTATAGTTGATATTGTTAGCTCTGAGATTGGTTATTTTTTGAATAATATGAATCCTCTTGAATAATATGCTTAAATTGTTTCCTATATGTTGTTCTGAACTTGTCCTGAACTTGGCATCTTTAGGATAATACTAGAATGTTCATTAGTTAATCAATCTTTACAAATTTGTACTATTATCAAACCTTCCTTTGCCATTCATATGCCCTGACAACTTTCATTCTAATGTGTCTTGCATCCATATTGGATTCATGTGATTATCTGACTGTTTTCCTTGATACATTGTCTAAATGTTTTTGTGATTGAATAAGGTTATCCTAATATATTAGCATGTACGCTTAGCTTAATAAGGCCTTTCATATTCTAACTTATTAAGACTGTGTACTATGGATAAACAACTTTGCAAACCTAGCCAATTTGTTTTCTTAGTGCAATTCTGCCTACATATTCTGTGTTTTAAACATTATTATAATGGCTTTCTTCTAAAAAATCAAATTTGTTTTAAATATGTCCCTGCCTTCTTTTATATGCTTCTACTTTTTAAACCCCTACTCTTAGGTCCTTTAGGTTCTATCCTCAACCTCCCCAATGTGAGCACTACTTGGGGTCCATGTGAGACTCTTGTAAAGTCTGACACACTGAGGTTTGGCTCCTAATCTCCTTTGAATAACTTCTGATTATTTGGTTCTCTAGTGTGAGCATTGCTCTGGGTCCTTGAAGTCCTTGGGAATTTTGACACACTAGAGATCCGGGTTCTATATGTGTTATGGGTGAATACTCATTATTGGTTGTTGTGTACCTGTGAAATGAGCCTCAAAGCTGATATGGTTTGAAGGCCTGGGTTGCCCAGGTGTATTTGGGCCTGATAAAGGCTCCCTATAGTTTATCTCATTACTATTATGTAATTCATTTACTAATTTGGTCCATAATAATGTTATAATAAACAAATTCAGGGGTATTTAGTAAAATCGAAGGGTTTCTTATTTTCTTTTGCTAAACCGGGTAGAAATCCTGCCTATAGGGTTTCATTTATGCTGTTGATTCTGCTCATTTTGTTAAAATCGTATAATTTATATATTGATTTGTTAGAAATTCTGCCTATATGATTCACATTATGATTTGTTAGAAATCCTGCCTATAGGATTAGTATTATGACTTGTTAGAAATCCTGCCTATATGGTGCATCAATTTGTCTAATAAAATGTGTTAGCAATCATGCCTATAGAACCAATATTTGACTCAATTGTTTTCTGGCTCAATGTGTATAAATTTCTGCCCATATACTGCTTAATTAAAAATCATGCATTAAAGTCATTTCTATAATTAGCTATCATGCCTATAGGATTAAAAATCAATTCAATGGTAGATATCATGCCTATAGGATTAAAATCGGTTCAACGCTAGAAATCATGTCTATAGCGTAATATTCACCGCACTTGTAAAAGTCACGCTTATAGGGTTCTACTAACCGATTCAGAATTTGATCATCATTGTCCATCACTTAGACAATATTGTTTAACCAATGAATTAGACCCTTTGACTAAAGCTTATATAAGATGAATACGGGTTATTGATAATCAAGGTAATAGAGAAAAATGAATAATAGACAATATTTGCAGAAATATAGAAAATCGAAAATGATTGTATTCGAGAATCAGCTGCCTTTACAAGCTATATTCCCCTCCCTTATATAGGAGATTCTTATAACGTACGACTCTTGCTATGGTTACTCATTAATGACTATTTATGTCATGAATGAGGCATTACAAAGGATAATGGTAATTGGGGTTCGGTTACATAACGTTCGAGTAATCAATTGTGGGTCCTTGAATCATCCCGTAGCTTTGTCTAGATTCATTCTGACCGTGCCTCTCTCCCGTTTTGATCAAGTTGAGTTTCTCGTGGCTGATAAGTTCGTGGGTTTACTGAACCATGCCTCTTTGTACCGTACCTCTTCAAAGAATCACATCTAGTTGTCGCGTTTTCCTGTGTCCACGTGACTGGCTGAGTTGTCAAAAGTTGACTTATGTGTGAAACTCTTTTTTACCAATACAGATAGTCCCCCCACTTACCATATAATATTTTACCGCCACTTTTCCTTGAATCATTGTATCCTTCTCTGCACCATAGGCGTCGTTTGTCACTTCCATTTAATGCTCATACCACGTGTCCTTTTCGGATTGGTTCTGCATTTACTCGGCACCTTTTAGGGCTTTTTGCGGCTGTGCCAGTCCCGAAGTGACATCTTCAATTATGACTTTTCATCATTATTTTCCTTTTTCTTCATGTTTGACGGTTTTCTTCAAGTATAAATACATGTTTTCTTTTCTTTGCTTCCACAAACACTTTTCTAACTTTGTCTTTTGTAAATAACTTTCTTCTGCGCCTTTGTAAACATGTCTTCTTCAAACCAACCTCAAACAGTAATAGATCTTGAAAGTTTAACGCCGTCTTCTGCTCCAACTAGGAGTCGGAGGGGTGGTAGACTTAGAAGTCTAGGATCCACTCCTTCGAGGGGCTCCTCTTCTTCTCAGATAGTTCCTCCTCCTTCCACTAGATCTCCAGTTTCTCTGAGATTTAGGGTTTCTCGGTCTTTGTCTAGAGGTAGAGGCAAATGCCTTCGTGAGCCTGGAGTTGATGAAAGTTTCCCTGCTGAGTTTGTTTTTGCTAGGGATAGTCAAGTTTTTGTAGATCAATATTCTTCTCTTGATAGTGTCAAAAGATATCCAACCCTTATAACTGAGGGTCAAATTTCCCTTATTCGTAGGGAGTGCTTTTGNGTCTGACTTTCCTGTCTATATTCCGAATAGTAATCAAAGAATAACGTCTTACAAGACGGGATATTCTTTTGTTTATACGTATCCTTTCACTTTAGGGTTTAGACCCCCCATTGACCCAGTTATAATTGAATTTTGCCATTTTTTCAATAGCTGCTTAGGACAAGTTGGCCCGCTTGTGTGGCGAGTTGTCGCATGTCATAGGAGTTTGGATTCTTTAGCCTCGGTTCCTTTTACCTTCAACCATCTTATTCACCTCTAATCTCCTACCTTATTTCGTGAACGGGTTTTTACTCTGACTGCTAGAAGCAAAAGAGTGTTGGTAACCCCTGGAGATGATAAGGATAGGGGTTGGTACATCCGGTATGTTGCTGTACCCACTGTTAGTTTAGTGGGTGAAGAAAATGTTCCTTTCCCTAAGAAGTGGAATCGCGCACGTGAGTATACTTTATCTTTTACTTTTTCTTGTTTTGACTTGAGATGTTTTATTAACACCGTATCTGTTTTTTCTTCTCTCAGCAATCATGAATACTATTTAAAATGTCTCCGGCATTCGTGATTGGGTAGAAAAATTGTTGTATGTTGCTCCTTCAGAAGAAAGATCTTAGAAGTACCTCGCTGGGAGGTATGGTTGGCAAGTAAAGACCCACGGTAGTGAAGCTCTTGTTCTTGCTTCTTTCCTTACTCGACTGTCTCTTTTTTATTTTTTAACTTTTTTCCCTTTTAATAGGGTTCTCTACTCGTGGGATGTCTGCTTCGTCTATCCCGAAGATGTCCTTGGCTGTTGGTTCATCTTCCTCGAAGAGGAAGATTAGTGAGTCTCATTCTGTAGAAGAAGAAGAATNCCTATTCATGAGGGTGTTGATCTTGCTCCTGACGATGTCCCTTTGGCTGTTGTCTTTCCTGCTTCTTTGAGAGAAGTTGTTTCGTCTGTTCCTTTGGCTATTTCAACTTCTATTGTTGCTTTGCCCGTAACTTCTTCAACTCTTCACCTCTCTGTGCTTGCTGCTTTGCCTGTGGCTTTTCCAGCTCCTCAACCTTCCGTGCCTATTGATGTTCCAGCTAAGGAGAATCTTTTCAAGAAAAGAGGTGAGCCCGAAGTGTGGCTCAAGGCTTTGATAGGTCTCTCTGAGAAAGCAAAGCTAGCCAGCCACGGTGCTCTTACATGGGCCAATGAGGTCGTGCATACTTCTTTAAAGGTATGATGCAAGTTATCCTCTTTCACTCCCGTATATGAAATTTACCGTATCTGACTGGTTGATTTCCTGTAGATTAACCTTATAGGCATGGAGCTTATGAAGAGGATTTCAAACACAGACCAAGAGACAAGAGAGTTGCAGGCCGATGTTGATAATTGGAGAGCACAGTATGATAGCCTAAGGATTGACATGGATGCTTTAGAAGAGGAAAGAAGTACCTTGAAGCGGCAGATAAGACTCATGGCAGCAGAACTGGCAGTGGAGAGGGCTTCTTACAGTCAGGCTGATAAAGATAAGAGTGTTCTGGAGTCTTCGTTCGCGGAGCAGCTGTCCCGTGCCTCAGAGGAGATTAGAGACTTGAAGAACTTGTTGGGGAAAAAGGAGGAATACTCAGGCGAGCTCGTGCAATCACTCACTCGTACTCAAAGACCCTCGTAGGGCTTTGGACAAAGCTCAAACTTTAGAGGAGTCGATTGTTCCATTAAAGGATGCCCATGAAGCTGCGGAAGCGGAGAAGGATGGATTGAGATCTGAGCTTCAAGTATGAGCAAAGGATTATGAAGATTTGGAAGAGGTGGCTGTTGTCGATGTGAGCTGGACGTATATGAATTCTCGCCTTGACACATTGATGGAAATAAGCCAAGAGGGTTTTGACCTTAGTACTGAAATAGCAAAAACTAAGGAAGCCATGGAGAAGGATCAACAAGGTCATAACCTCTCTTCACCTGATGGTGAGATTCCAGCCGCTCATGCCTCTTCATCCCCAGTTGCTCCCGCTCCTTCTGCCACTGAAGTCAACCCCTCTCTTGAAAAGATTTAATTGGTTTATCCCTTTTTTTTTCTTTTTCTTTGTATCAATTGGTGGTTACCCCCAGTCCCATCGGGGGTAAATTTGGATTTCCTTAAAGTCCCCAAATGACAACTTAGGGGCACCACAATGTATATAAAAATTTTATAAGGCTAAGTAGTTAATACTTAGTTTTAGCAGTTTTAATATATAAATGTTAGTTCCACTTTTGTTGAGTTTCTGTTTCACTCTTTAAGTCTTTTGCATGCTTCATTTTTCAAGGTTTTAGTTTTACCTTCGAGTTTTGCATGGGGAATGCTTTAGACTACTCGTACCTTTTTTGTAATAGGCATGGTGTCATATCAAATGTGTGCCTTTTTGTAATAGGCATAGTTTATGGAAGAGGGCCCTTTATAATTGACATGAAGAAGACGTCTCAACTTCATGATAATGCAATAGAGTGATAGGAATTTTACACATGTTTAAGAATGTTTCCAAGAAAAGTTTTTCTTGTTTGAACTTCCACGACATTTTACATGTGTTTGATTATCGTCTAAAACTCATGCTTGCAACAGATTTTATATACTCTTGTATTTCGTAACTGTTTTTCATAGGTAACAGTTTTTCAATATTAATACAAGGAAACAACTATTTTTTATTAGTAATAGTTTTTGTAAAGATTGGGGTTTTTACCTGCAACTGTTTTGGAAATAGTTTTCTAATAAGTGCGTGGGAAATGTTTTCTTATTCGTAACTGTTTTTATTTGATAACAGTTACTTGAACAGATACAAGGATTTAGATCTTTTCATCCATAACTGTTTTATTTGAGAACATTTTTTTGAATGACAACATTGATGATGATCTTTTACCTCTAATTGTTTTTTTTAGAACAGCTTTGAATAATTATAAAGATGTACATTTCTTTATCGTGACTAAATTTTTTCCTTTCACCTTGAATATGTTCGAAGGTTTTTGCTTTTTGAATTAGGCTTTGTATTTGGATGGATCTTTTGATTTCTTTCGATTCTGCTCGTGTCACTTGTCTTGTTGGGTAGATGGGTCTTCAGGCTCGAGCTTTTGACTTTCTGATAGTCTTCTTTGCTTCGTCTTAGCCTTCCATACTGTATAGTCCCCCAAGTGTTTGAGCTTTGAAGACTGAAATCTCAAGCACTTGATTATTCCTTCCTTGTGGTCCTTTTCCTGAAAAGGAAAAACATTCCGGACTCGAAGGTATATAGTTTTTTTTAGATGATGACTGCTTAACCCTTTTAAAACGTCCATCAGAAAGTGTAACCCCAGACCGGGAATTGTGTTATTTCCTCGCGTCTTTACAGGTCTAATATCGTCATCTGGTGATGGGTTAGCTTTGTGCCTATCATCTAAAAAAGTTAGTAAAACTTTTAAATGCTCAAAGTAAAATCGAATGTGTGATACCTGACGGGGGGTATTCTTTTCTTTTATAAGTAATACTTCTTTAAATGGATGGCGTTCCAGCTTGTTGGTAGAACTCTGTCGTCCATATCTTCCAACTCATAGGCGCCTTTCCCAGCTATGCCTCAGATTCTGTAAGGTCCTTCCCAGTTTGGATTTAGCTTTCCTGCACTTGCTTCTTCCGTTGATTGAAAAACATTTTGAGGACGAAGTCCCGAATCTTAAAGTACCTGAGATGAGCTTTACGGTTGTAATAACGCTCTCTGATTAGTTTTTGAGCTGCCATACGTATCAATGTTGCTTCTCTCCGTGGTTCAAGCAGGTCCAGGTTGGTCCTTAATTCGTCGTCGTTTTCACCCTCCATGGCTGTTGAGAACCTTATGCTTGGTTCGCCAATCTCCACAGGTATTAAGGCTTCTGAGCCATAAACAAGTGCGAACAGAGTTTCTCCCGTGGCTATCTTTGAAGTCGTTCTATATGCCCATAGTACCGTTGGTAACTCATCAGGACAGTTTCCTTTGGCTTTATCCAGCCGCTTCTTTAGATTATTGATGATGACCTTATTCATTGACTCAGCTTGACCATTAGCCACGGGGTGGTACGGCGTTGAAGTGATCCGCTTGATTTGCCAACTTTCGAGGAATTCTGTGATTTGCGAGCCTATGAATTGTGGGCCATTATCACACACGATTTCCTTTGGTATTCCAAAGCGGCATATTATGTTTCGCCATAAGAAGCTTTTAACTTACTTTTCTTGCACTTGTTTGAACGTTTCTTCCTCTACCCATTTTGTAAAATAGTCGGTTAGCACGAGTAAAAACCGTACCTATCCTTTAGCTGTGGGAAGAGGGCCCACTATGTCCATACTCAATTTCATGAAGGGCCATGTGGATATTATTGGATGTAATAATTCCGCTGGTCGATGCATGTTATTGGCAAACCTTTGGCATCTGTCACATTTAGATACGAAGTTCTCGGCTTCTTCTTCCATCTTAGGCCAATAGTGTGCATCTCTGATCAGTATTTTCACTAAGGATCTCGCCCCTGAGTGATTTCCACAGTGTCCTTCGTGGACTTCTTTCATCACAAATTCCGTTTGGTTAGGTCCGAGGCATTTATCTAGGGGTCCTCCGAACATCTTGCGATAAAGTGAGTTGTAAATAAGGCAGCACCGTGCAGCTTTGCGGCGAAGTGCTTGAGCTGCTTTCCTATCTTCAAGTACGGTGCCATTCTGCAAAAAATTAAGAATTTTGTTTCTCTAGTCCCAGGTTAGGTTGTTGAAAGTTACCTCATTCCTGTCCTGGTCTATTATTGAATGAAATAGTTGAACAACAATTGTATTGTCTTTGTTCGTTACTTCTGTGACTGCTGTGAGGTTAGCTAGTGCATCTTCTTCTGCATTTTCCTCTCTAGGTATTTGCATTACCTTCCATGTTTTGAATTGTCTCACGAGCTCTCGTGATTTTTCTAGATACTGTTGCATTCTAGTCTCTCGAGCGATGTAAGTCTCCTGTATCTGATTTACTATCATTTGGGAGTCGTTATTGATCACAATTTGCTTGATTGAGAGCTCCCGTGCGAGTTCAAGCCCTGCAATAACAGCTTCGTACTCTGCTTCATTGTTAGTTATAGGATAACACTTGATAGCTTGTCGTGTCTTTTCACCCGTGGGTGATATCAAGAATATGCCTAAGTCGGCGCCTTATATTTGAAGAACTATCGGTGAACAAGGTCCGTAGGCCCGGATTAACACTGTTAAAGAGTTGTAACTCTTTTTCTACTTTAGATACAATGTTATTACTGAAGTCAGCAACAAAATCATCTAGTATTTAAGACTTAATTGCAGTCTTAGGCTGATAGATTATTTCATGCTCACTTAATTCTATGGCCCACTTGGTTAATCTTCCTAACAATTCCTATTTATGCAGAATATTTCTTAAAGGATATGAGGTCACAACGGTGATTGGGTAGGATTGAAAATAGGGTCGTAATTTTCTAGATGCCATTATTAAAGCTAAGGCTAACTTTTCCAGATGTGTATATCTAGTCTCAGCATCTAGCAAAGTTTTACCTACATAATAGACAGGTGATTGTTTATCTTTTTCTTCTCTTACCAACACTACACTTACAGCAATTTCTGAGACAACCAGGTAGATGTACAATCTTTCCCCTTCTTTTGGCTTTGAAAGCAGTGGTGGTTTCGATAGATAAATCTGTAGATTCTTGAGGGCTTGCTGACATTCTTCAGTCATTCGAACTGATTCTGCTTTTTGAGAACTGAGAAGAATTTAAAACTTTTTTCGGAAGATTTAGAAATAAACCTACCCAAAGTTGTTATTCTCCCTGTCAGTCTTTGAACTTCCTTTTTATTTGTTAAAATATCAGGTATTTCCTCTATAGCTTTAATTTGAGCGGGATTTACCTCTATTCCTCTGTTTGACACAAGGAAACCCAAAAATTTACCTGATTGCACTCCAAAAGCGCATTTCTCTGGATTTAACTTCATATTAAACCTGCGTAGAATATCAAAAGCAGTAGAGAGATGCTAGAAATGGTCTTGTGCTTGTGTTGATTTTACCAACATATCATCAATATAGACTTTCATCGTCTTTCAAAGATGTTCTTGGAACATTTTAGTCACTAACCTTTGATAGGTGGCTCCAGCGGTTTTTAAGCCAAAAGTCATAAATTTATAATAGTAAGTCCCCATGTTTGTAATGAAGGAAGTTTTTTCCTTATCTGAGGGATTCATTTTATTCTAATTATAACCATAATATGCATCTAAGAAGCTCAATAATTCATGACTTGTTATGGCATCAATCATTTTATCTATATGTGGCAATGGGAATGAATCTTTGGGGCATGCTTTATTGAAGTGAGTATAATCTACGCATACTCTCCACTTGCAATTCTTTTTAGGTAATACCACGGTGTTTGCTAGCCAGTTAGGGTACGTTACCTCTCGTATCGAACCAATCTTCAAGAGTTTCTGTACCTCTTCGTCGATCACTTGGTTCTTGAATGGTCCTTGCTTTCTTTTCTTCTGCTTAACAGGTACGAAGGATAGATCTTCATTTAGTTTATGAGTCATCACTTCTGGTGGGATGCCTGTCATATCTGAGTGGGACCACGCAAATCAGTCTGTGTTAGCCTTTAAATAATCAATTAACTTACCTCTTCGAGCGGGGCCTAGCCTCGTGCCTATATACACTTTCTGCTCAAGCTTTTGTTCAGATAATGGAAAAGCTACGAGCTCCTCCATAGTTGTTTTGATGTGCTCATCCTCCTCTGCTTCACAAATGACGTCTGATCTGGAGTCTCTATCTATGTGGTATAGTATACCTTCCGTGGTAACTTGATTTTACTTCTCATAAGTATTTTCTTTTGTACCTGTTTTAGCAATAATACCTTCCGTACCTATTTAGGTAGTAATTTCTTCCATGCTTGTTTGGGCTGTGTTACCTGCTTGGGAGATTCTCTTATCTCGTAATTCTTCCACCTCTATTTTTTTGTTATAGTGTACCATAGAGTTTATATTTCTTACGGTCTGTTGATCCCCTTTGATTTGTTGAATCCCCCATTCATAGGGGAATTTAATTACCTGATACAACGTGGAGGGTATCGCTTTCATGTCGTGGATCCATGGCCTTCCAACGATCACGTTATAAGCCATGTCAGTATCGATGACTTGGAACCTGTCACTTTTGATCACCCCCTCAGCATAAGTGCTAAGCTCAATTTCTCCTTTTGTTATAACCGTAGAGTTATCAAACCCTGATATGGCTCGTGCTTTTGGGATTATTTGATTCCTTNACACTCTTTTTATGTTAGTGTCATGAATAAGTAAAGATATTACCAGAGCATCGTTGTGCGGAAGGATTAATCCGTTGATATCTGCATCATCGAAAGTTATATCGTCTTCTTCCATATTTTCACGACCCGTTTCCCTTGTGTAATTGTTAAACTTTGTGGTTATTTTGCAAATCACTCTGTTTACTTCTTCACCCCCGTGTATCACGTTAACGGTTCGTTTTGGAGAAGGAGGCTTTGGGGGCTCCTGCATGTTCCTCATATATGCCTGTTTACCTTTATCACTAAACAATTCTGTTAAATAGCCCTGTTTTAATAAATTTTCTACTTCACCTTGTAAAAATCTGCAATCCGCAGTTTTGTGCCCATGATCGTTGTGAAATTCACACCAGTGATCTGGGTTTCTTCTACTTGGATTTGACCGCATCTCTTTGGGCCACTTAACCTTGTCTCCCATGTTCCTCAATATTGAGACAAGTTCAGTAGTACTTACATTAAAGGTATGATCCCCAATTTGAGTACTACCTCTAGGTCGTTCATCTCGATCTTTTCTAGATCTAGACAAGGATGAGACTACGTCTCTTCCTTGTGGTCTATAGTCTGACCTAGTGTTTTCGAACCTAGGGAGGATATCGTGTCCCGAGGGTCCTAAGTAAGGATCGTACCTATTTTTACCTGATCTCCTATCTGATTCGGGACGTCTGGGTCTGGAATGATCTTCATCTCTCGAACGAGCAATGATGTCTTCTTCTATTATGAGTTTAGTACTGTACCTGTTATATACATCGTTCCATGTTGTAGCGAGGAATTCTCTTAGGATCTCCTTAAGTCGTGTCGTGGCTTCTGAGCTTTTATCGTTTAAATTGCTTGCAAACGCCATGGCTGTCCAATTATCAGGCACCCTGGGTAACTGCATTCTTTCTCNGGTTCGTTTTGGAGAAGGAGGCTTTGGGGGCTCCTGCATGTTCCTCATATATGCCTATTTACCTTTATTACTAAACAATTCTGTTAAATAACCCTGTTTTAACAAATTTTCTACTTCACCTTGTAAAAATCTGCAATCCGCAGTTTTGTGCCCATGATCGTTGTGAAATTCACACCAGTGATCTGGGTTTCTTCTACTTGGATTTGACCGCATCTCTTTGGGCCACTTAACCTTGTCTCCCATGTTCCTCAATATTGAGACAAGTTCAGTAGTACTTACATTAAAGGTATGATCCCCAATTTGAGTACTACCTCTAGGTCGTTCATCTCGATCTTTTCTGGATCTAGACGAGGATGAGACTACGTCTCTTCCTTGTGGTCTATAGTCCGACCTAGTGTTTTCGAACCTGGGGCGGATATCGCGTCCCGAGGGTCCTAAGTAAGGATCGTACCTATTTTTACCTGATCTTCTATCTGATTCAGGACGTCTGGATCTGGAATGATCTTCATCTCTCGAACGAGCAATGATATCTTCTTCTATTCTGAGTTTAGTACTGTACCTGTTATATACATCGTTCCATGTTGTGGCGGGGAATTCTCTTAGATTCTCCTTAAGTCGCCTGGTGGCTTCTGAGCTTTTATCGTTCAAGTTGCTTGCAAATGCCATGGCTGCCCAATTATCAGGCACCCTGGGTAACTGCATTCTTTCTCGTTGAAACCTGTCTACAAACTCACGGAGTAGTTCTGTGTCTCCTTGTTTTATTTTGAATATGTCTTCCATTCTCTTCTCAACTTTTTCCGCACCAGAGTGTGCTTTTATAAACAAATCTACAAGCTCAGCAAAAGAGTCAACAGAATTTTCAGTGAGAAGAGAATACTAGGTTAGTGCCCGTCTGGTAAGTGTTTCCCCAAATTTTTGACAAGGACTGATTCAATCTCTGGTTTTGTTAAGTCGTTGCCTTTTACCCCAGTAGTTAAAGAAGTCGCGTGGGTCAGTTGTTCCATCATATTTGGGAACGTCAGGCATTTTAAACTTCTTGGGTATAGGCAAGGGTGCCGCACTTGGCTTCCAAGGTTGTTGAGAATATCTATCAACATCGATGCCTTTGATGATAGGTGGTACTCCAGGAATTTGTTCGATGCGATCGTTCTGCTCCTTCATCTGTTTCTGCATGGTTAGCAGTAAATTTTGTAATTCTGAGTTATTAGATATACCTGGTCTCGTTTCGAGAGATTCATTAGGAGTATCTCCTCTTCCTGAGTTTGCCAACCCAGATTGAGGATTTTCCATGGTGATGGTGTTATTGGGGGATGGCGTCGGCGGTGTAGGTAACGCTGCCGGTAATCCTCTCACAAATTCTTGCAAAGGTTGGCTCACATACTCTGCAATCATTTTTCTTTACACGATCTTGTTCCACAGTTTGATTATTATCNCAGATTTCCGGTAACGGAACCAATTTGTTTAACCAAAGAATTAGACCCTTTGACTAAAGCTTATATTTAAGATGAATACGGCTTACTGATAATCAAAATAATAGAGAAAAATGAATAATAGATAATATTTTCATAAATATAGAAAATCGAAGTTGATTGTATTCGAGAATCAGATGCCTTTACAAGTTGTATTCCCCTCCCTTATATAGGAGATTCTTATAACGTACGACTCTTGCTATGGTTATTCATTAATGACTAATTATGTCATTAATGAGGCGTTACAAAGGATAACGGTAGTTGGGGTTCGGTTACATAACGTTCGAGTAATCAATTGTGGGTCCTTGAATCTGCCCGTAGCTTTGTCTAGATTCATTCTGACCGTGCCTCTCTCCCGTTTTGATCAATTTGAGTTTCTTGTGGCTGATAAGTTCGTGGGTTTACTGAACTGTGCCTCTTTGTACCGTACCTCTTCAAAGAATCACATCCAGCTGTCACGTTTTCCTGTGTCCACGTGACAGGCTGAGTTGTCAAAAGCTGGCTTACATGTGAAACTCTTTTTTACCAATACAAATATGCCTATAGGATCTGATAATAATTATGGACTTATGATTGTAGTTTACTGTTGAAACACCCAGATATTGAACTAGAATCAACTAGAGCGCTTTAGGTAACAACTTAAAGATAGTAATCGGGTAGCAGGAGATGATAGTCTATCCCTGATGAATAATATGAGTAACACCCCCGTCTTGGGGGAGTTACGAAGCATTATTTATGTTGGACGGGGTGATCCTATAGGCTAAAAAAAGGACCCCCATCCTTATCAAATAGTTTTCTTCACTTTCCTAGACTAATTCGCATAATTTAAGTTCGGTCGAGACCCACTGTTTTGGACCTCGAGGGGTGTCTAACACCTTCCCCTCAAGGTAATTTGAGCGCTTACCTGATCTCTGGTGATGCAAACTGGTAATAATATGAGTTATTTACTATAGGTGCCTTAACGCACCTTAACCTGTTAGGTGGTGACTCTAACAACCAATTCCTTTTCCCTAACCCTCAAAAGGAGTTGTCAAAGATGTCGAAACCCGATTTTGCAAGAAAAATGGGGCGCGACACCCAGTATCTGAAACTAGGGCAAAGATTATATTTTACTTTTGAAAGAATCGATTCCAAGAGTTGTAAGTCTACAACCCCCTCATTCTGAGTCTAGTTTGAGCCCTCATGCCTTCCCTTCTTTCCAACCATATCCAATAACATTCCATTAAGACCTCCCAATATGCCTTCAAGAATGCCAAGAGAAACATGCAATGAGAAAAAGTTGTTACACGACATAGAACACTATCAAGTTTCTCACACAATAAAAAAAAGATTGAAAAATGAGAGTCTTACTAGTGAAAAACCTTACGGGCACTTGATAAGTAGGGATTTTGACCTCTTATTTTCTCTCTTTTACTTGTGTTTTAGTTCAAAAATGCTTAAAGGTGTTCTCGGAAACTAATGATATGTGCTTGTTTGCAGGAATTGTTCAATATGAGCAAAAGCAATCAAAATCAACTCACAAAGGAGTCAAAAGTTGAACAAAAATCAAAACTGGACAAAGAGGCCTGCAGTGCGGACCATACAAATATTGTGCGGCCGCAAAAGCCATTGTGTTCTCCCGATCAAAACTATGTGGTCCGCGAGAAGAAGATTCAGAGACTTGTAATTTTGGCAATATGATGAGCACGGACCGCAACAATATTGTGCAGCCGCAAAAGTCCCTGTGCGGCCACAATCAAAAACCTTTGCGGCCGCAATCAAAATTATGCGGTCTGCGGTGAACAAGAATCACAGAGTTAGCAACTTGGGAAAAATGAAGGAGGAGTGCAGACCGCATTGTGCGGTTGAAGGAAGTCAAGCGCGGTCGCATACACAATTGTGCGGTCCGCAATGATGAAGATTCAGAGAGTTGTCTCATGCCAAAGTCAAGCAAGTGTGGACCGCATCACTTTTATGCAACCGCATAATCATGAGCACGGCCGCACTCAGAATTATGCGGTTCGCAAAAGTCCAGCTCAAGCAAGAATCAAAAGTGAAGAACACGGACCGCGCCAAAATTATGCAGCTGCGAAAGCAAGAGTGCGACCGCACTAAGAATTATGCGGCCGCACAACCTCCGCAAGGGCATTTTTGTCAGATATTTTTAGCTTACTATAAATAGAATTTTTTTGTCATTCTTAGGTTATGTTGTGTTTTGTATGAGCACCTGAGACGGCTACTTTTACTAGTTTCAAAAATTTTGTACTAGATTCACTTCTAAACAATAAATTTTAATCCCATAATTTAATATTATGGATTTTATCTTCATTTCATCAAATTTCTTCTATTTTTATGAGTATCTAAATCCATAGCTAGGGTTGTGACCCAACCCTAGTGTGGGTATTTAATGGGTGTTTGATTTAGGGCTTGGATGTGAGTGGGTTGGTGATATTTCGCCTAGTTCTTGCTAGAACTCAAGAATTAATGGTTGCCAACATTGATTCATGCCTTTATGATTTAGTCTCTACTTGAGAAAGAGTGACTAAGTCTAGGAAAACTAGGCTAACAAGGAATTGGGGTGAACTCAAGAAATTGATAGCCCCAATTAAAGGGTTAAACCTAGATATAGTAATACACGACTTGAGATAATATTACTAGATTTGCATAAATATCCATTTGGACTTGAGAAAGCCAAATTGGGCAAAATCACTCAAACTACCAAGAGGTATAGAGTGAGTACACGGGTGTGATAGACATATTATAATCCCAACTAATCAAGCTTGCCCTAGATTTTACAACCCATTAGATAACCACCTAGGCAGAAGTCACAACCCTAGTCCCTTTTAAACATTTGAAAAACCCTAAACAAAAATATTGTGCTTAGTTTTATTTATCGCAATCATTAGAGTAAATATAGAAGTAGAATATCAACCCAAACTTGTGGAAGTGCAATTATATTCAAAACCCACAACTCGCTTACATATAAACCTAATTCCAATCATTAACTCCCTGTGGATTCAATCCCGACCTTAGTTGGGTTATTATTGCATCGACCTCCTCGCTACTCAATAGTAGTGTAGGCTTGGACCCGATCAATTTTTGGTGCCATTGCCGGGGAAGTTAGACGGTCTTAGCTATATATCTAAGTATTTGTGTGTTTTGTTATTCTTTCCTTCCCTTTTTCTAATTTTGTTTGTAAATTGCTTTTAGGTAATAAATGGTTCTTAACAAGGAGGCCCTCGAAAATATACCATAGGGGGAGGGGGTAGATGACGAGCAAGAGGAAAAGGTTCACCTTGAGCCTCAAGTAAAAAGGAGAGGTTGGTGGCCTCATGAAAACATCCCAAACCCTCCCCCAACTCCTCCAAGAGCAGCACATCAGGTGTTGCCCAACGAAGGCTATGTTAGTGCAATAGTCCTGCCCCGGATTAGGGCGGGCGACTTTCAAATAACCAATGTCATGCTTAAATTGTTGGAACAGCGGGGTTTCATCGCCGGAGCTCCACACCAAAATGCCTATAAGCATCTCAAAGGTTTTTTTGATACATGTTGGGGGAGCAAGCAGACTAATGTCTCCAAAGATGCATTAAGGTTAAGGCTATTCCCTTTTTCTCTAAGGGGGGAGGCTTTGGATTGGCTAGAGAGCAATGTAACTACCCGATCGTTCATTTTAAGAATTAGTACCCCCGATCCCTTATTTACAGTTTCTCCCATGTCTATTTATGTTATTGTTTGTGGGAGCATTGAGTGATGAAATCCGGGGTGATTTTGGACACATAGTCCATAAATGTAGAAATAGCTTTAGAAATCTGGCCGTAGCTAAAGTTGTGTGAAGACGGATCCGGAATGGAATCCGGTCAACTCCGTTAGCTCCGTTGGGTAATTTCAGGGTTAGGACCATGCTCGGAATGTGTTTTCGAGGTCGGTTGTGGATTTAGGCTTGAATTGGTGAAAGTTAGAATTTCGGCGATTTCGGCCGATAGGTGAGATTTTGATATCGTACTCGAAATGGATTTTCGAAAGTGACAGCAGGTCTGTAAGGTCGTTTATGACCTGTGTGCAAAATTTGAGGTCATTCGGAGTTGTTTAGACGTGTTTCGGCTTCGGATGTGAATTCTAGAAATTTCCTAAGTTCTTAGGCTTGAACCCATGCATAATTGATGATTTTGATGTTATGAGATGTATTTTTAAGGCTCGACCAAGTTTGAACAAGGTACTAGGGTCAGCTGGTAAATTTGGTTGAGGACCCGGGGGACTCGGGGTTGTTTCGGATGCCTAACGGGTGAGTTTTGTGAAATTGAGAACAGCTGAACCATTCTGGTTATGGTGTCTCCCACCTGCGATGGTAGTTTGCGGACACGCAGGTGTGAAGGGGGTGCCGCAGGTGCGACCCCAGGCCATTAAAGGAATTTCGGCACCTGCGATGGTATTTCCGCAGGTGCGAAAGGGGTGTCGCATGTGCGACCCCAGGCCTATTAATGAATTTCCGCACCTGCGATTGGGTTTCAGCAGGTGTAGCACCGCCGGTGTAGCACCGCAGGTGTAGCACCGCAGGTGTAGCACTGCAGGTGTAGCACCGCAGGTGCGGCACCACAGGTGCGATCCCAGTGTCGCAGGTGCGAAATGTCTGGGCAGTTTATACCAAAAATCCGAGGGTTTGAATTTCATAATTCCAAAATCGATTGTGAGCTCGGAACATGGAGATTTTCAGTGGGATTTGAAGAGGATGATCATAGGTAACATTTTCTAACCTTAAACCCTTTATATATCATTAATCTCTATCATTTTCCTCAATCTAATTAAGGAAATTGGATGAAAAACCATGGAAATAGGATGAAATTTTCCCAAGTAGAAATCTGAGGATTTAGGGAGATTTAGACGTTGGATTCTCTTGATTCTTGTTTGAGTGGGTTCACGAGGGAATGGTTGTTCGGGAAATATAATTTTTTCCCGATTCCGATATGTGGTCCCGGGGGACTTTTTGGGCGAATTTCCAAATTTCGCGTATTAGCTTATAAATAATTAGCATTTTTTTTTCCTTGAAGTGATATTTAAACCATGCAATCGATTTGAATAGATTTGGGCCACCCGGAGTCAGATACTCGTGGCAAGAGCTTGATATTGAGTTGATTAGCGCAGTCGAGGTAAGTGGCTTGCCTAATTCTGTGTTGGGGACTTCCCCCTAGGCATTTTATACTGATTTTGTTATGTGGACGCCATGTACGCGAGATAACGAGTGCGTACACGGGTCATTGTTGCAAAAATCATATTTTTACTCCTACGAAATCACTCATTTTCATTCACATATTACTGTTTCCATCTTAATAGAATAGATAGCTTAAAAGTAAGCATGCCTACCTGTTCTGACTTGTTTTCCTCTTATTTGTTACTAGTCACATCATGCATAGGTAGCTTTACTCTATTCTTGCCTGTTGTTTTTCTTGGATTGTTTACTTAAGCCATAATTGACAAACTTCTGTGTTGCATATTTAATTTGGGACTACGGACCGAGATCCGGGAGCTTTCCCCCTGTACTGCATTTCATATTTAAATTGGGACTACGGACCGAGATCCGGGAGCTTTCCCCCCTGTACTGAAATGCATATTTAAATTTGGACTACGTACAGAGATCCGAGAGCTTTCCCCCTGTACTTCATAGCATATTTAAATTGGTACGGACTGAGATCTGGGAGCTTTCCCCATGTACTGCATTGCACATTTACTGTTGAGATATATGTTGTGCTAAGCCAAGGGCTCTTTTTCTGTTATCAAATCTTTCCGTCTTCGTTAATCCTGTTTATCATTGCTTATCTGTATTTCACTGTTTTAAATTATATATTGACTTTTTTTTACAAACTCAGTAGGGCCTCAACCTGACCTCGTCACTACTTGACTGGGGTTAGGCTTGGCACTTACGGAGTACCGAATGTGGAGTACTCACGCCCTTTCCTGCGCATGTTTTCCCCATGTGCAGATCCAGGTACCAGCACCCAGTATCGTGGCTAGGAGTCGTCTGGCAGCAGCCATGAGACCGTGAGGTAATTCTGCCGCGTCCGCAGAATCCCACGAGTCCCCTTCTACTCTAGTGTAGGCACAGAAGACTTGTATTTTTTTTCCAAAGTTTCATTGTATAGAGCTACATTTAGTACAGAGCTTGTGACTATGGTGACATTCCGGGTTTTGGGAAGTAAATGTATATGCTGAGCAGCTACATTATGTCTATTTGAGTTCTTTATTTTCTGGCTTTGTTTTATTGATTCTTTCATGTTCCACAAATTTTAGGCTTACCTAGTCATAGAGACTAGGTGTCATCACGATACCTTTCGGAGGGTAAATTGGGTCGTGACAAGTTGGTATCAGAGCGTCTAGGTTCATAGGAGTCACAAGTCACAAGCCGGTTTATTAGAGTCTTGGGGATCGATGCGGAGACGTCCGTATCTATCTTCGGGAGGCTATGTAACTGTTAAGAACAATCAAATTCTTTGGAATTCCTTATCGTGTTAGTTGCGGTCATCGAATTCTTAAACTCTTTTCTATTCTTGCTTGCAGATGGTTCGTACCCGTACCGGATGTACTGATGACCAGGAACCCGAGCCCCCAGTCATAGACACCAGAGGCAGGGGTCGGGGCAGAGGACGAGCGGCTAGAGTAGAGGCCGAGGAGCCCCCAGCAGCTACAGTTGGAG
Source organism: Nicotiana knightiana (assembly GCA_005239525.1). NCBI lineage: Eukaryota > Viridiplantae > Streptophyta > Magnoliopsida > Solanales > Solanaceae > Nicotiana > Nicotiana knightiana. The sequence goes on along the minus strand of ML439604.1, from coordinate 159,067 downwards.
GGGAACAGGAGGTCCCTACTGTTACTCCAGACCTCAAGGAGACATTGGCCCAGTTCTTGAGTGCCTTCAGTACTCTGTCTCAGGCGGGTCTACTCCTGATAGCTCAAGCTACATCCCAGGCCGGAGGAGGAACACAGACTCCCGCGGCGCGTACTCTAAGCAGAGAGTTCATATTGGGCAGGTTCCAGAGTATATTCCTATGCCCCTAGCAACTCCATCTGAGCATGAGACTAGGATAGTTGTTCCTAAGGCAAAGCAGCTCCGACTTGAGAGGTACAAGAAGTACCACCCACCTGAGTTTAGTGGACTAGCTTCGGATGAAGCCCTGGGTCTTCTTGAGGGGTGTCATCGCATTCTCCGCACTATGAGTATTGTGGAGACGAGTGGGGTTTCTTTCACTGCTTTCCAGCTGAGGGGAAAAGCTTATCAGTGGTGGCGTGCTTTTGAGATTAGTAGCCTGGACGAGGCAGCTTCACTTACTTGGGCTCAGTTTTACGAGATGTTCTTACTTGAGTTTTTCCCTAAGATCTTCAGGGATGCTTGGCGTGCGGAGTTTGATCAGCTACGCCAGGGTGCCATGACTGTGTCAGTGTATGCAGTCTATTTCAGTGATTTGGCTCGCCATGCACCAGCTTTGGTTTTCACTGTCAGAGAGAGGGTTCGGCGCTTTATTGAGGGACTCCACCCCAGTATTCGGACCAGCATGGCCAGAGAGCTAGAAACCGATATTACTTACCAGCAGGCCGTGAGTATTGCCCGGAGGATTGAGACTATGTTAGCCCGGGACAGGGAGGAGAGAGAAGCCAAGAGGTCTCGAGAGACTGGCCATTGTTCAGGAGCCCGTGCACCAGCAGCACGCTATGGTAGGGGTTTTGTGAGTCGCCCTGTTCATTCAGCTCTCCCAGCAGCCAGCAGTATTCCAGCTCCTCCTAGACCTCAGGAGCCTTATTATGCACCACCAGTATCTCAGGTGCCTCCTGCTCGAGGTGCTATCACTGGCCAGTCCAGCAGGCCAGTTCAGAGTCAGCAGCAGCCGCCATATCCTCCGAAGGGTTGCTTTGAGTATGGTGACCCTCATCTTATGATCAGAGATTGTCCTAGAGCGAGGAGGGGCGCACCACCTCAGACTTATCAGGGTGCACCCCCTCAAATTTATCAACCTCCACATCTTCCACCATGTCCTCCAGTTATTCTTCCAGCCCCAACTGCTACCCCACCACCTCAGGCAGCTCGAGGTGGAGATCGGGGAGGTCAAGGTCGCCCTAGAGAGGGAGGCCAGGCCAGGTACTATGCTCTTCCGGCCCGGTCCGAGGCCATTGCTTCAGATTCAGTCATTACAGGTATTGTTCCCGTTTGTCATAGGGATGCATCGGTATTATTTGACCCAGGCTCTACATATTCATATGTGTCTTCCTATTTTGCTTCACATCTGGGGATAGCCCGAGACTCTTTGAGTTCCCCTGTTTATGTTTCTACTTGGTGGGAAATTCTCTTATTGTGGACCGCATATATAGGTCATGTTTGATTACTATCAGTGGTTTTGAGACCAGAGCTGATTTGCTACTACTCAGTATGGTAGATTTCGATGTTATATTGGGTATGGACTGGCTGTCTCCCTATTATGCTATTCTTTATTGTCACGCCAAGATTGTGACGCTGGCTATGCCAGGATTTCCGAGGTTAGAGTGGAGAGGTTCCTTGGAGTATACTCCCCGCCGAGTCATTTCTTTTCTTAAGGCTCAGCGGATAGTTGGAAAGGGGTATGATGCATATTTGGATTATGTGAGAGATGTTAGTACTGAGACCCATACAGTTGAGTCAGTTCTAGTTGTCAGGGAATATTCTGATGTATTTCCAGCTGATCTTCTGGATATGCCACCCGATAGAGACATTGATTTCGGCATTGACTTGTTACCGGGCACTCAGCCCATTTCCATTCCTCCTTATCGCATGGCTCCTCCTGAGTTGAAGGATTTGAAGGAGCAGTTACAGGAATTTCTTGAGAAGGGATTCATCAAGCTCTGTGTATCATCTTGGGGCGCTCCAGTATTATTTGTGAAGAAAAAGGATGGCTCGATGCGTATGTGTATTGACTACCGGCAGCTGAATAAGGTGACAGTGAAGAACAGGTACCCATTGCCTCGCATTGATGGTCTATTTGACCAGTTACAGGGTGCTAGGGTGTTCTCCAAGATTGATCTATGTTCTGTTTATCATCAGTTGAAGATTCGGGAACCGGATATCCCGAAGACTGCCTTCAGGACCAGATATGGCCACTATGAGTTCCTTGTTATTTCATTTGGGCTAGACAATACCCCAGCAGCCTTCATGCACCTGATGCACAGCATATTTCGGCCTTATCTTGATACTTTTTTCATTGTGTTCATTGATGACATTCTGGTATATTCTAGGTCCCAGAAGGACCATGAGCAGCACTTGAGGACCGTGCTTCAGACATTGAGGGAGAAGAAGTTGTATGCCAAGTTTTCTAAGTGTGAATTTTTGCTTGATTCTGTGGCATTCCTAGGCCACGTGGTGTCTTCGGATGGGATCAAGGAAGATCCGAAGAAGTTAGAGGCGGTACAGAGTTGGCCTAGGCCGTCCTCAGCTACTGAGATCCGTAGTTTCCTCGGTTTGGCTGGGTATTATTGCCGTTTTGTGGAGGGATTTTCATCCATCTCAGCGCCTATGAACAGACTGACCAAGAAGGGTGCATATTTTATATGGACTGAGGAGTGTGAGGAGAGCTTTCAGAAGCTCAAGACAGCCCTGACTACAGCTCTTGTGTTGGTTTTTCCCACCGGTTCCGGATCCTATACAGTTTATTGTGATGCTTCGAGGATTGGCTTAGGAGTGGTGTTGATGCAGGATGGTAGGGTGATTGCCTATGCGTCCAGACAGTTGATGGTTCATGAGAAAAACTACCATGTTCATGATCTCGAGATGGCAGCAATTGTTCACGCCCTGAAGATATGGCGTCATTATTTATATGGTGTTCCTTGTGAGATATTCACAGGTCATCGGAGTTTGCAGCACATATTCAGGCAGAAGGATCTAAATTTGCGCCAGCGTAGGTGGTTGGAGTTGCTAAAGGACTATGACATCGCCATATTATACCACTCGGGGAATGCCAATGTGGTGGTCGGCGCCTTGAGTCACCAGGCGAAGAGTTTGGGGAGTTTGGCATACCTTCATGCAGCTGAGAGGCCTCTAGCCTTAAATGTTCAGTCCTTAGCCATCAGTTCATGAGATTGGGTCTTTCTGAGCCTTGCCGGGTATTAGCTTGTCTGGTTACTCGATCTTCCCTTCATGACCGTATCAGAGAGCACCAGTATGATGATCCCCACCTTTTGGTTCTTCAGGATAGAGTCCGGCGGGGTGATTCCAGAGATGTGACTATAGGATATGACAGGGTGATAAGGATGCAGGGACGTATCTGTGTGCCCAACGTGGATGGGCTTCGGGAGTTGATCCTTGAGGAGGCCCATAGTTTGCAGTATTCCATCCATCCGTGTACCGTGAAGATGTACCAGGATCTGAGATAGCACTATTGGTGGCGAAGGATGAAGAAAGATATAGCAGAGTTTGTAGCCAAGTGTCTCAACTGTCAGCAAGTCAAATGTGAGCATCAGAGACCGGGAGGGTTACTTCAGCAGATTGAGCTTCCATAGTGGAAGTGAGAGTGGATCACCATGGACTTTGTGGTTGGACTTCCTCAGACTTTGAGGAAGCAGGATGCTATTTGGGTGATTGTGGATCGGCTGACCAAATCAGCCCATTTCCTTCCAGTACTGACTACATATTCATCGGAGAGGTTGGCTGAGATTCATATTAGAGAGATTGTTCGCCTCCACAGTATTCCAGTATCTATCATTTCAGACAGAGGTACAAAGTTCACTTCACGGTTCTGGAGAGCCGTTCAGCAGGAGTTAGGCACCAGGGTAGAGTTGAGTACAGCCTTTCACCCTCAGACGGATGGGCAGTCCGAGCGCACGATTCAGATTATCGAGGATATGCTCCGTGCCTGTGTGATGGATTTTGGAGGGTCATGGGATCGATATTGCTTATAAAAACAGCTACCAGTCCAGCATTCAGATGGCGCTGTATGAGGCTTTGTATGGTAGGCGGTGCAGGTCTCCCGTGGGATGGTTTGAGCCGGACGAGGCCCGATTACTGGGTACAGACTTGGTTCAGGATGCCCTGGAAAAGGTGAAGGTGATTCAGGAGAGACTTCGCACAGCTCAGTCCAGGTAGAAGAGCTATGTGGACCGGAAGGTTCGTGACTTGGCATTTATGGCTGGTGATCGGGTTTCCTTCGGGTATCGCCTATGAAAGGCATCATGAGGTTCGGTAAGAAAGGCAAGCTGAGTCTGAGATTTATTGTCCCTTTTGAGGTGTTGCGACATGTTGGGGAGGTTTCTAACGACCTAGCCCTGCCTCCCAGCCTAGTAGGGGTTAATCTGGTGTTCCACGTCTCCATGCTCTGGAAGTATCACGGTGACCCGACTTATGTCTTGGATTTCAGCTCAGTCCAATTGGACAAGGATCTATCATATGTTGAGGAGCCTGTGGCTATATTAGACAGGCAGGTCAGAAAGCTCAGGTCAAAGGATATTGCATCAGTAAAGGTTCAGTGGAGGGGTCAGCCAGTCGAGGAGGCGACTTGGGAGGCCGAGCAGGATATGCGGAGTTAGTACCCTCATCTTTTCCCAGCTTCAGGTATGTTTCTATGCTCGTTCGAGGACGAACTATTTTCTTAAGAGGGGGAGGATATAATGACCCGGTCAGTCGTTTTAAGAATTAGTGCCCCGATCCCCTATTTACCGTTTCTCCCATGTCTATTTATGTTATTGGAACTTGTCGGAGCGTTGAGTGATGAAATCCAGGGTGATTTTGAACACATAGTCCATAAATGTGGAATTAGCTTTAGAAATCTTGTCGTAGCTAGAGCTATGTAAAGACGGATCCGGAATGGAATTCCTCGACTCCGTTAGCTTCGTTGGGTGATTTCAGGGTTAGGATCGTGCTCGTAATGTATTTTCGAGGTCGGTTGTGGATTCAGGCTTGAATTGGCGACAGATAGAATTTCGGCGATTTCGGCCGATCGGTGAGATTTTGATATCAAACTCAAAATGGATTTCCGAAAGCGACAGCAAGTCTGTAATTTTGTTTATGACCTGTGTGCAAAATTTGAGGTCGTTCGGAGGAGTTTAGAAGTGTTTCGGCGTCAGATGTGAGTTATAGAAATTTCCTAAGTTCTTAGGCTTGAATCCATGCATAATTGATGATTTTGATGTTATGAGATGTGTTTTTAAGGCTCGACCAACTTTGAACAAGGTACTAGGGTCAGTTGGTAAGTTTGATTGAGGTCCCGGGGGCCTCGGTGTTGTTTCGGGTGCCGAACGGGTGAGTTTTGTGAAATTAAGAACAGTTGAACCATTCTGGTTCTGGTTTCTCGCACCTGCGATGGTATTTCCGCAGGTGCGGACACGCAGGTGCGAGGGGGGTGCCGAAGGTGCGACCCCAGGCCATTAAAGGAATTTCTGCACCTGCGATGGTATTTCCGCAGGTGCGGGCATGCAGGTGCGACCCCAGGCCACTTAATGAATTTCCGCACCTGCGATTGGGTTTCCGCAGGTGCGATCCCAGTGTCGCAGGTGCGAAATGTCTCGGCAGTTTCCAAAAATCTGAGGGTTTGAATTTCATAATTCCAAAATCGATTATGAGCTCGGAACTTGGCTATTTTCAGTGGGATTTGAAGAGGAGGATCATAGGTAACATTTTCTAACCTTGATCCCTTTATATATCATTAATCTCTATCATTTTCCTCAATATAATCAAGGAAATTGGATGAAAAACCATGGAAATGGGATGAAATTTTCCTAAGTAGAAATCTGAAGATTTAGGGAGATTTAGACGTCGGATTCTGTTGATTCTTGTTCGAGTGGGTTCACGAGCGAATGGGTGTTCGGGAAATATAAATTTTTCCCGATTCCGAGATGTGGGCCCGGGGGACTTTTTTGGCAAATTTCCAATTTTCGCGTATTAGCTTATAAATAATTAGCTATTTTGTTTCCTTGAAACGATATTTACACCATGCAATCGATTTGAATAGATTTGCGCCACCCGGAGTTAGATACTCGGAGCAAGAGCTTAGTATTGACTTGATTAGCGCAGCCTAGGTAAGTGGCTTGCCTAATTCTATGTTGGGGACTTTCCCTTAGGCATTTTATACTGATTCTGTTATGTGGACGCCGTGTACGCGAGGTGACGAGTGCGTACACGGGTCATTGCTTCAAAAATCTTATTTTTACTCCTACGAAATCACTCATTTTCATTCACATATTACTGTTTCCATCTTAGTAGAGTTATAGTTTAAAAGCAAGCATGCCTACCTGTTCTGACTTGTTTTCCTCTTATTTGTTACTAGTCACATCATGCTTAGGTAGCTTTACTCTATTCTTTCCTATTTTTTTTCCTGGATTGTTTACTTAAGCCATAATTGACTTACTTCTGTGTTGCATATTTAAATTGGGACTACTGACCGAGATCCGGAGCTTTCCCCATGTACTGCATTTCATATTTAAATTGGGACTAGTGACAGAGATCCAGGAGCTTTCCCCTTGTACTGCATAGCATATTTAAATTGGGACTACAGACTGAGATCCGGGAGCTTTCCCAGTGTACTGCATTGCACATTTACTATTGAGATATATGTTGTCCTAAGGCGAGGGCTCTTTTTCTGTTATCAAATCTTTCCGTCTTCGTTAATCCTGTTTATCATTGCTTATCTATATTTTACTGTTTTAAATTATATATTTACTTGTTTCTTTTACAAACTCAGTAGGACCTCAACCTGACCTCGTCACTACTTGACTGGGGTTAGGCTTGGCACTTACGGAGTACCGAATGTGGAGTACTCATGCCCTTTCCTGCGCATGTTTCCCCATGTGCAGATCTAGGTACCAGCACCCAATATCGTGGCTAGGAGTCATCTAGCAGCAGCCAGGAGACCGCGAGGTAATTCTGCCGCGTCCGCAGAATCCCACGAATTCCCTTCTACTCTAGTATAGGCACAGAAGACCTGTATTTTTTCCCACTGTTTCATTGTACAGAGCGACATTTAGTACAGATCTTGTGACTATGGTGACATTCCGGGTTTTGGGAAGTAAATGTATATGCTGAGCAGCTTGTCTATTTGAGTTCTTTATTTTCTGGCTTTGTTTTATTAATTCTGCCATGTTCCGCAACTTTTAGGCTTACCTAGTCATAGAGACTAGGTGCCTTCACGATAACTTTCGGAGGGTAAATTGGGTCGTGACACCCAACCATTCCGTCCACACTTGGGATGAGTTGGCCGAGAAGTTCATTGCAAAGTTCTTTTCTCTGGGGCATATGGAAACGATAAGAGATGAGATTCTAGCTTTTAAACAAGTGACAAATGAACTGTTACATGATATTTGGGAAAGGTACCGCACAATGGTCAAAGAGTACCCTAACAACGACATGACCGAGGCCATGATCCAACAAACCTTTTATAGGGGGATCAATACAACGAATCAGTGTGTGGTAAATCAACTCGCCGGGATAATTTCATGAACACGTCGTATTCTGAAGCTTGTGAAATATTGGATGAGATGGTGGATACCTCTTCGACATGGAAAAGTAGAGCCAATGTTCCTCAGGGTGACCCAAATGTTATTCAACTCCACAAGGAGCTACATGATCATGGACAAGCTATTGCGGAGTTGAAAACCACAATGAACCAATTGTCAAGGCTCAGCTTCAACAAGTTCAAGGGCCAAAGAAATTGAATTCTATGGAAGGAGTAAACATGATGGTCAACAAGAGAAGGCAACGAGGTCAACAAGTTCAAACAATCTGGAGCAATTTGAGCAAAGTAATAGTGGTGTAAAATCAAGATGATGCATATGATGATCGAAGTGAAGAGGTTCAATATGTCAACAATTATCAAGGTCAACGGAGCAATGGTCCAAATCAACAACAATGGAGATCACAGGTAAACCAAGGAAATTGGAATAGTGGCAACAACAACAACCAAGGCAATTGGGAGAACAACAACAATGAAAATTGGGGTAATCAAGGAAATCAAGGCAATTGGGGAGGAAATAATCAACACAATTGGGGTGGCAACAATCAAAGTAATTGGGGAGGCAACAACAATCAAGGGGGTTAGAACAATAGCAATCAAGGAAATCAGGGGTCAGGCTTTCAAAGTCCCCTGATGTATCAACAACTGAACAACCCGCCTCCATATCCGTCGTAAGGTCCTAGTTCTTCCAACAATGGGATGGAACAGATTGAAAATATGTTCAAGCAAATGATGGAGAAAAATGCCGACTTCGGTGCCCAATTATCCTCCCACAACACTTCTATCCACAACTTGGAAGTCCAACTTGGCCATATTTCTCAAGCTTTGAATACTTGCCCTAAGGGGGCACTACCAAGTGATATAGTGGTGAACCCGAAGGGTGGGAACAATATGGGGCATGCTATGGAGGTGGCAACAAGAAGTTGGATAGGTGGAGTTGCTAGTACCTCATATCAAATAAAGAATGTGAATGATTATGTGTTGGTGTAAGATGATGATGAGCCAAGCAATGATGTTCAAGCAAATGATGAGGTGAGGATAGATGTAACGACCCGACTGGTCATTTTGTGTTCTAGGATCCCTTCTCCTAAATCATACTTCCCGTAGTTTCTTTTTCTGATTTTATAACTTGCGGGGATAGTTGGTTAGAGGTTTGGAGGAGTTTGGAGTGATATTGGAACACTTAGTTCCTTAAGGTTGGCCTTAAAATCCAAGTTTGACTTCGGTCAGCATTTTTAGTAAACAACCTCGGAATCGAGATTTGAAGGTTCTGGTAGATTTGTATGATAATTCCAGACTTGGGTGTATATTCGGAACGGGTTTTGGATGTCCCAGGAGCATTTCGGCGCCAAATAGCGAAATAAGAATTTCCTTAAGTTCATATTGAGGTTTTGAACGTGTTTTTGTGTTATCGAGGTCCAAACGGAATTTCAAGACCGGGAATAGTTTCGTTATGTCATTTATGACTTGCTTGCAAAATTTGGTGTCATTCCGAGTAGTATAGGTAGGTTCGGCGTGTTGAAAGCGCATTCTAGAACTTGAAGTTCAAATTTTGATTCAATTTGGTTTTGGGGTCGGATTCTTAGTTTCGTTGTTGTTTTTTGTGTTCCGAGAATTCTAGAGGGTCCGTATAATGAATACAAACTTGTCAGTGCCTTTGGACGGGGTCCCGGGGGGCTCGGGTGAGTTTCGGACCCCTCGGAGCTAAATTCCAAACACCAGATTTTCTCAGTATGGTTTCCTTCTATGCATTATTCGCGGGTGTGCTCACGTGTTCGCATAGAAGGATTTGGACAGAGGTGAAATTATCCTATGTGTTCGCATAGGCACGCCGCGTTCGCATAGGGTAAGTCAGTGGCCGGCTAAAACTTTTCTCTCCGTGTTCGCACCCTTTCAACCGCGTTCGCGTAGGTCTAGCTCAGCTAGCCTCCGCGTTCACGAGACCCCATCCGTGTTCGCATAGAAGGGCCCTCAGGGGGGCTTGGGCCTTAGCCTTCGCGAATGCACTGCCCCAGCCACGTTCGCATAGAAGGGGGCAGCTGGGCAGTAACATTAAAATCGAGACTTAGTCTCTTTTTGTGCCATTTTCTTCACTTTGGACGATTTTGAGAGCTTGCAAAGAAGAGATTCGACCTAGAAATTGTAAGGTAAGTAATTCCTACCATAAAATGAGTTAAATACTTGAATCCTTAGGTAGATTAACACATTAAATTAGTAGAAATCATGGGACTAGAGTAAAACCTAGGGTTTTGATAAAAATGAGAATTTACCAAGGAATATGTTATGAAATCATGAAAAAACTATATAATATTGATCCTTAGGTTATGGGTGATCATTTTCCTTAAAAATTTCCGGAATCCAAGCATGTGGGCCCGGGGGTGTATTTTGGGATTTTGCAATTTAGGTTGAAATAATCATTTAAATAGGGGAATCTCATACTTTTGAGTATAGATTGATTTATTTATGCAATATTTGGCTAGTTTCGAGTCCTTGGGCGACGAATTTGGAGTCTCGGGTGTGTTCTTGACCCGGAAAGTAGGCTTGACACGAGGTAAGTCTCCTTTCTAACCTTGTAATAGGGAATTGTCCCCATAGGTGAATATAAATAATTGCATGTCTTTATTTGTGGGGGCTACGCACGCACGAAGTGACGAGATTCCATGCGTAGCTACTATTATGTTATGTCAGGGAGTTTAGGATTCACAATCACTCTTTATGTGCCGTATCTATAATCTTAAATGTTAATTTAGGTTGCCTAATATCCTTGAATTATGAAGTGAACATATAGGAGGTTACATTCTGAAATTTATATTATTGAATCCTTCTCTGTAAGTATATTCTCTACTGAATTTCCTGATTTCCTGCTAATTATGTGTATATATACGGGTACCCACGTCGCATGTATGATTCGTGAGTGGGGTAGCCCTACTATTATGTCAACTGCGTCGCATGTTCGATTCGTGAGCGGTGTAATAGATGCATCTATAGTTTGAGCCGTTCGACCCTTCGGCAGTGCACATTTATTTTCACGTCGTATCAGTCGTACATTCACGACATGTTATGTGTCTGTTAGTTGTTTGGGTGTTCTGTGATGATGTATCTGTTGAATATCATGAAAAAGGAAAACTAGGTAATTTGTATGCTAGAGAACTTGACACATAAAGGTATTTGTAAAGGATATTTGATGTCCTATCTTCATTATTATTCACGATTGACATTNAGTTGTTTGGGTGTTCTGTGATCCTGTATCTGATGAATATCATGAAAAATGAAAACTAGGTAATTTGCATGATAGAGAACTTGACACATAAAGGTATTTGTAGAGGATATTCAATGTTCTTGTCTTCATTATTATTCATTATATCCATTCCTGCTTAGCCTTACATTTAAAACATATTATTTTGACCCTAGTAAGTGTCACGTCGACCTCTCGTCACTACTTCTTCGAGAGTAGACTGGATACTTAATGGGTACATATTGTTTATGTACTCATGTTATGTTCTGTACTTAATTGTATAGGTTCTAAGGCAGGTGCATCTGGGTATCAGTCCGTAGCTCGTTCCTGATTTATACCTGGCCGAGGTTTCACGGTGAGCTGCTTCACCTGACGACTTCCAGCAGCACCTTGGAGCTTTCTTTCTTTTGCTATTTCTGTCTATATTTCCTCAGACAGTAGGACAGACTTGTAGTACTTTTGATTTTTACTCTGCTAGATGCCTGTAGACTTGTGACACCAGTTCCTGGCACACACGTTAGTAGACTATTCTTTTGGGATGTAATTGTTAATTATGACTTTATGATTATTTTTGCATAAAGTTTCCTAAGTTATTCGTTCTATCAAATGTTTAAACGTAAACCGAGTAAGTGTTGGAAAATATTTTGATAAAATAAATGAAACTCACTAGTAGTTAAATTGTTGGCTTGCCTGATAATGGTATTGGGCACCATCGCGACCTGGGTTAGGATCTGGGTCGTGAAAATAGACATTGATGAAAATGTGGAGGAGACTCAAGATGATGTGAACCCGTCTAGGGAACATGTAATACACATACCGGATCCGGTAGTGCCCAAAGCCAAGGCTCCTTTGCCAAGGCCTCCTCCACCATATTCTCAAAGGCTCGCAAAGCAAAACAATGAGAATCAATTCAAGAAATTCATTGATACGATGAAAAGTTTGTCCATAAATGTGCCATTTGTTGAAGTCTTAGAACAAATGTCGGGATATGCCAAGTTCATGAAGGATTTGGTGACAAAGAAGAGATCAATGAACTGTGAAACGATCAATATGACACATCAAGTGAGTGCCATTGTGCATTCTATGGATCCAAAGTTAGAATACCCCTGTGCTTTTACAATCCCTTGCACTATTGGTTGTGCCGATTTTGCCAAAGCTTTATGTGACTTGGGGGAAAGCATTAACTTGATGCCATATTCTGTGTTCAAGACATTGGGGATTGGGCAACCGAGACCCACATCCATGAGGTTAATGGCGGACCGGACAATGAAGAGGCCATTGGGGATAATTGATGATGTGCTAGTTCGGGTCGACAAGTTCATACTTCCCGCATATTTTGTGATACTTGACTGTGAGGTTGACTATGAGGTGCCAATCATTTTGGGGAGACCTTTTCTAGCTACAAGAAAGGCCTTAGTGGATGTGGAAACTGGTGAGCCCACCTTGCGGGTGGGTGATGAAAAAGTTGTGTTTCATGTTTGTAAATCAATGAGGCAGCCTAATAGCAACGAAGTGTGTTCGTTCGTGGATCTTGTGACCGAAGTAATTGTTGATGACACAAGTGTTGTGATTAATGTTGAAGATCCATTGGAAGTTGTGTTTTTGAATCATGATGAGGATGAGAAGGAAGGCTTTGTAGAATGTGCCAATGCTTTGCAAGGAATGGGATCATATACATATAGACCCCGAAAACTTTCCTTGGACCTTGAAAACTGGAAGACTCCACCAACAAAGCCCTCAATCGAGGAGCCTCCCACATTGGAGTTGAAGCCATTGCCTTAACACCTCATGTATGAGTTTTTAGGCCCTTGTTCCACTTTACTTGTTATTCTTTCATCATGCTTAACTAACGTGCAGGTAGACTCCACTCTTACGATGCTCCAAAGGAGGAAGAAGGCAATAGGTTGGACATTGGCGAATATTCGGGGTATAAGCCCCGACTTTAAGGATGCCAAACCCTCCGTGGAACATCAAATAAGGTTGGGTGAGGCCATGAAAGAGGTAGCCAAGAAAGTGATCATCAAGTGGTTGGATGTTGGGGTTGTCTACCCCATTTCTGATAGTTCATGGACTTCGTCAGTGCAATGTGTCCCAAAGAAGGGGGGAATGACTGCGATTACAAATGACAAAAATGAATTGATACCCACAAGAACTGTCACTAGGTGGAGAGTGTGCATGGATTATAGGAATCTCAACAAAGTGACTCGGAAAGACCATTTTCCGCTTCTATTTCTTGATCAGATGTTGGATAGGTTAGCCGGACGTGCTTATTATTGCTTCTTGGATGGGTTTTCCGAATATAACCAGATTCTTATTACACCTAAAGACCAAGATAAGAACACATTCACTTGTCCGTATGGAACTTTCGCATTCTCGCGGATTCCTTTCAGTTTATGCAACGCACCGGCTACTTTTCAGCGGTGAATGATGGAAATCTTCACTGATATGGTTGAGGAATTTCTCGAGGTTTGCAGTGATGATTTTTTGTCGTGGGGGATTCTTTTGAAGAGTTCTTGGATAGTATTGATAAGGTATTGGCACGTTGTGAAGAGACAAACTTGGTGCTTAATTGGGAGAAGTGTCACTTTATGGTCGAGGAGGGCATTGTCCTCGGCCACAAGATCTCCAAGCATGGTATTGAAGTTGATAAAGCAAAAATTGAAGTGATATCTAAAATTCCTCCTCCTACTTCCGTCAAGGGAGTGAAGAGCTTTCTAGGTCACGCGGGGTTTTACCGTCAATTCATCAAGGATTTCTCAAAGGTGGTGAATCCCTTGTACAAGTTATTGGAAAAAGATGTCGATTTGTGTTCAATGATGATTGTATGAATTCATTTGAGCTACTCAAGTATAGATTGACTACCACTCCCATTATTACCACGCCAAATTAAAGCTTACCATTTGAGCTCATGTGCGATGCTAGCGACGTGGCGGTTGGAGCGATATTGGCGCAAAGAATTCACAAAATATTCTATCCGGTCTATTATGCTAATAAGACCATGAACGAGGCCCAAGTCAACTATACGGTGACCGAGAAAGAACTCTTAGCCATTGTCTTTGCTATGGAAAAGCTCCGATCACGCGATTGATGCGGTGGGTACTTCTTCTACAAGAATTTTATCTTGAAATCATAGAACTCAAAGGGAGTGAGAATTAAGTGGCGGGCGACTTGTCCTGATTGGAGGAGTAGGGGAGGCCCCATGATGGCCTTGAGCTCAATGATTCATTTCCGAACAAACAATGCCTTTCCATGTCTATCACCGAGATGCCTTGGTTTTCCAATGTGGCCAACTATCTTGTGAGCGACATTGTCCCAAATGAGTTCTCTTCAAACCAAAGGAAGAAGCTCAAACAGGACTTCTTGGACTACTATTGGGACGAGCCATATCTTTTCAAAATTTGCATTGATGGTGTTAACCGGAGATGTGTTCTAGAAGAAGAGCAATTGGGTATTCTTGAAGCTTGTCATTCTTCTCCATATGGTGGTCACCATGGTGGAGCGAGAACTACTACAAACATCTTAAGTTGTGGATTTATTGGCCTACCTTATATAAAGACGCTAGCGAGCTCGTTAAGCATTGTGATGATTGCTAAAGGGCCGGTGGGATATCCAAGAAAAATGATATGCCTCTCACCACCATCCTAGAGATTGATAGTTTCGATGTGTGGGGCATCGATTTTATGGGTCCATTTGTGAGCTCACGTGGGAACACCTATATTCTTGTTGCTGAGTTGTCGCTTTGCCAAACAATGAAGCACGGAGTGTGGTAGCTTTATTGAAGAAGAACACATTCACAATGTTTGGAACCCCAAGGGCCATCATTAGTGATGGGGGATCACATTTTTGCAACAAAGACTTTGACATACACTCCAAGTATGGTGTCACTCACAAGGTGTCGACCCTCTATCACCCCAGGAAAGTGGACAGGTTAAAGTCTCCAACCAAGAGATCAAGAGTATTCCATCAAAGACTTCCAATGCATACCGGACTGATTGGTCAAGGAAACTTGACGATGCTCTTTGGGACAATAGAACAACTTACAAAACTCAAATTGGTACGTCCCTGTATCGGTTGGTGTTCGGGAAATCTTGTCACCTCCCGGTGGAATTAGAGCATAAGGCCATGTGGGCATCGAAGAAGTTGAACCTTGAGTGGGATGTAGCTGCCAATCTTCAAGTGGAGCAATTGAATGAACTTGATGAGTTCCGGTTCCATGCTTACTCCAGTTCGTCCTTGTATAAGGACAAGATGAAGTACCTACATGATAAGTATATCCGGAACAAAGAATTCAAATAAGGTGACCTTGTCTTTTAATTCAACTCTCGGTTGCGGATGTTTCCGGGAAAGCTAAAATCAAAGTGGAGTGGTCCTTTTGAAGTGGCACATGTGACTCCTTTTGGTGCTCTAGATTTTAAAAATAAGAATGGTGAGATATTTAGAGTCAATGGGCACCGGGTGAATTACTACCTTGGTAAGGTTGATGATGGCCCGTTGTGGCATTGCTCCATTTCAAGTGAAGGATGGTAACATGCGTCGTGTCGCGACGTTAAATCAGGCGCTTCTTGGGAGGCAATCCATGTGTTTTTCTTTCTATTGATTTTTCTTTTTTAGATTAGGAATTGTTTTGGGCTAACTGGTTGTGAAGTGTATGCAGGAATTGGGTGTGCAGTGAAGGAAATTTGCAAGGAAAAAATCAGCCAAGTATTGCAATTGTGCGTACCGCACAAGCCCTGCGCGGCCGCACAATTATGTGTGCGGTCGTACAACTGGGATGGAAAATGAAAACTCTCTAAAACTTGTCCTGACAAAAATCCTTAAGGTTTCGCGGCCGCACTCAACATTTCGTGGACCGCACAAATTATGCGTCCGCAATCATTTTTTGCGGAGCGCACCACAGATTCAAGGAGCAGGTGAAAGAGTGCAGACTGCACCAAAATTGTACGGCCTCACTCAGGTAAGTTGGTGGGCCAACCTGGTCAAAGTATAAATAGGACCTTCTCATACTTTTCACACTTTACACACTCTGACCTCTCAAGCTAAGCTAAGAATAGTGCACCTTATCTCTTGATTTCAATCTTATCTCATTTCATCAAGTATAAATTCCTGCTACACCTTCACTACTGGTAGGTTGATTTCAATGATTTAATTTTATCTTTTTCTTCTTCTTTTTCTTTGTTTTAGTTTTCTTTTTATCTAGGGTTAGGCTCATGCCTAAAATTTCAATTGATAATTGAAGTTTGCTTAGCATCATGTGGGTAGTGTTTAACTGCTTAATGGGGGCTGGGGTAGTAGCTATGCATGACTAATTGCTAACACCATGTCTAAGTAGTGAAACCCCTGTGCAAAAACGTAAGTCAATGCTGCTTTGATTTGAATTTTGCGGCTACACACATTTTTGTATGGTCCACATTATGGTATGTGGCCGCATACATTATTGTGCGGTCCGCAATACCCTAGGTATAAGGCACCTTTGACTGATAAGCTTGTGCGGCCGCACTCAATTCTGTGCGGTCCGTAGTAGATTTGTGCGTCCGCACTCAATTTTATATGGTCCGCACAGCTAATATTCAGAGACCCAACAAAACAAGTATGCGGTCGCACTCTAAATTATGCGGTCCGCAATGGGTTTGTGTGGCCGCACTCAACATTATGCGGTCTGCATTGAGGTAACTTCAGAAAACCGGTAGTCTGAACCTGGGATCTCTGTGGCCGCACTCAAAACTTTGTTATCTGCAATGGGCATTATACGACCGCACTCAGCTTTGTGTGGTCCGCACTGGGCAGTCCGCGGACGCACTCACTTTTGTACGGTCTGAGTTGCACAATTCTGAGAAGTTGTGTTTTGCACTTTTAATTTTGATTCTATACACATTATGAGCCCCAAATTTTAACTGACTTTCACTACTTGTATGTTGCAGAAAATGGTATGTTCACATGGTAGAGGAGATACTTCCAAAAGGAGGATAGAATCCTCCCAAGATCGTGGTCGAGGCAAACCCAACATGCCACTATCAGCCCAAAAGGTCTTGCGCAAGAAAACTACACTCAGTAGACCACCTCCGGACACCTCAGACACCAGTGAATACCTCCCATCCCAGGAAAAATCTAAGGGTGATTCAGTGCAAGCACAACCGGGAGCTCAATCGCAACAATTCCCTGGGAGACTCCACTTGGTCAATGAACCAACTTCCTCGTCTTGTTCGTCTAAAGGTTTGGAGGGGGGTAGTCAAGCATCTGAATCCCTCACTTGCTACAACTGCTCCAATCAACTAGGATGATGATGATGAGGTCCCAAACGATGGGAAAGGTAGTGATACTACTGTTGGGGCCTTGGCTAGATCAAGGAAGCTGCAGGTATGGGCGGACAGATTTGTTAGTGAAAAAATCTGAGAGACAATTCTTGACAAAAGACCTGAGCAAGCACAACCCCAATGTCCTTAAGAAATATGAGGAGAGAAAAGGATGGAAATGGTTCACCGGCTGTATGCAAGATGCAAATGAATACCTCTTCAAAGAGTTCTATGCCAATGTTGCCCACATCAAAAAGGGTACCAAGGTGATGAAGGTCCGGAACTTGAAAATCCACTTTGATGCCCACACACTGAACAAATATATAGGATTTGAGGTGGTGGAAGTAGTGCAATATCTGGAGAAGCTAGCTATAGGTAATGCATTTCTCCCATGGCTAGATGAGATACTAGAAATTCCGAGGACAACACCTGCATGGCTCACAGCAGGAGTTTAGATAGTAAGAGCCATCCTTAACTTTGAAGCAAAAGGGTGGAAAACATTCATGTGCAGATGTCTGGGTCCATTCCAACATGAGAACATCCTTCCACTTCCCCTTGCAGTATTTGTGGCTTCCATCATGGCTGGGTATCCTATAAATGTGGGGGCCTTGATGTCCTTCAACATCTCAAATGCGGTCCAGAAAGAAGAGAGGTCATATCCCTACCCCAACTTCCTCACAGAATATTTCCAAGATCAAGGGGTAGAATCAAGGCACTTTGATGTTGAGGTGAAGGCTAAAAGCCTTTTTCATGGTTCCACCTCTAGGGAGTGGAAAACCTTAAGTTCAAGGGCAAAGCCACTACCTCTACTAGACAGTCTGAAGATCCAGGGGTAGTGGCCACTGGTTCAGTTGTCGAGCCCTCCACAGTAGCCGGTACATCTACCGGAGCAACAGCCATGCCTCCTTCATCCTCTGCGCCATCTGCCTCAACAAGGCTTTCAGTGCCACTGTTAGTGCCGACCTCATCTACCTACCCTCAGACTGCACTGCCAGTTTCCCAAACACTGTCAAGTCTCAACAACTAGATACAGGTTGCTACCACAAAGTTGACTGCCATATCCAGTATTGTTGCAGCTCAATCATAAGCCCCAGTAGAGCTTCAGGTACCTCTATCAGTGGAGGGATCATTGAAGAAAATTTTGGACAACCAGAAGAAGATCCTGGAGACTCTAGATATTCATGGAAAGATCATCAATGACTTGGGGAAATAGGTGGAAAAGATGCGGAAGACTCAGGGATCAAAGGACTCGGTGGACAAGCTGCGCAAGGAAATTGAAAATATTTCTTCTGCCGAAGACCTCCCGTTGGATCTACTCATGGAGCATATAGTCCCAGCAACACCTGTAGCAGTGCTAGAGGCATCAGAGGCAGCAACCGGCCAGTCTGAGGAGCCGACTGCAACTACACACACTGCAGAGGAGTTGAGACAGATGCTCAGCAACCCAGTAGTCCCTCAGCCAAAAGATGTGGAGATACAGTTAGAGGAGACATAGGGTGATGAGGACCCCATGCAGGCTGAGGAAAGCACACATATTGAGGACCCGATGCATACTAAGACCACATATGGAGTTTTCTTTACTCTCTTCCCCTTTCCCTATTCTTATTTGTTATTAGCATTTAGGACAATGCTCATTTTTATTTGGGGGTGATTCATTTTGATTTGTTGATGTTTGGTATGTAATAACCATTACACTATTTTTCTTTATCTTTATTTTCCCTTTTGGTATGTATATATTGTTACCATTTGATGCATATATTCATTTCCATTACGTGTATATTCGCTTTGCTTCATTTTATATATATTCAGTTTACTTTCTGTAGTTTACTTCATAACTTCTTTCATTGTTTTTCCTTAGTAGCATCTTCTTATTTACTTCAGTAGCTTCTTTTTAATTTGTTAGATTCTTTTATGTTTTGTGTTAGCAATAAGCCTCTGGTTTTCTTAATGCCACGGTTCTTTCCAAAGGTGGATGTTGTGGGAACCGGGTGGCTCTTCCCAACGATGGATGACATGATAAACTTCTTAATGGATTGAGTCTATTTTTTTTATGTTTTGGTATATATAGTAGTAATGAATAAAAGTGTCTCAAGCATGCTTCACTTGGTACTAACACATTTACCTTCGGCCTTATGGTTAGAAACAAAGTTGATTGGCAAAGAATAGCTCTAGTTGTGACCTTTAGACTCTTGTGTTGACTAAAGCAATCATCGAGTGGTTTCTTCAAGCCATTTGTAATTTTCAATCTTAGCTAGGGTTGTTCTGGGCCCTCGACTTTGATCTCTTTAACAATCCAGCAGCTTGAGAGGTGAGGTATTGAATTGAAGTCCAAGTTCCGTGCCAATAAATCTAGAACTTGCCCTGAATGTTTGTCTAAGCGAAATTCTAAGTGTAGCTCGAGTTGAGAAATGATTGTAGGCTCTCCTTGATCCAATTTGAAACTTGAAAGCTTCTGTAGCCTACCAATGTGATATCCCTAGTCAACCCCTTTGAGTCGAATCCCATTTTCTTTCAATAACCACGTTACAAGCCTTTATCCGTTTTATAATGACCCTCTCTTGGCACCCGATATTTCCTTAGCATTCTTGATAGACAATTGGCAAAAGCATAAGTTTGGGGGGATAGACGAGGAATTTGAAAGTGATAAAAGGTACAAAGAAGAAAAAGAAATGAATAAAAGGGAAGGCAAAGAAAAGGAAGAAAGTCCAAAAACAAAATGTCAAAAAGAAAGTGAATAAGGTAGAAAGTTGAAGGGGTTCAAAGAAACAATGATGAAAGGCATGGAGTGATTAGAAAAGGACAAAAATGATTGTCATGATCAATAAAGAGTGAAATTATGTCTCTCTAGATCCCCTAAGGAAGAAGAAAATGAATCAAGATTCAAAAAATTATGAGTCGAAAAGAGAAAATGGAGTGCTTAAGTAAAGATGAAACCATCATATTTCGACAAGTCCTACCTTGATCCAAAAGCCTTCATTACATTCCTGCAAAAGCCCTATATGATTTCAAGTTGAGTGAGCTTACATTAGTGGTGATTTACATAAGTGGCAAGCTTATGGTACTTAGAGTCGGACTTGTGACATTCTTTTGAGAAGAGATGAGAGAACTTCTTCACAATCCTTGTTTCGAGTGTTACATTCTAAAGTGAGATTTGCTCATGGAGAGTAGAGGAGGAGGAATTTGGGTTCCACAATGACCTACGTGATAGAGGGAGCTTCCTTGGTGAATAAAGTCAACTCGTGATGCTCTAGTGTCACATTAGAACTATGGTACTCAAAAGGTCAAAATATGGTGTTGTTAATAACTCATTTGTGTTGAGGGTAATTGTTAATCCCCAATTGATGCATGATTGATTCACCTTAGGCCATCTGAAATATCTCTAGTGGAGGTGGGAATTACCTTATTTTCTTGAGGACAAGCAAAATATTAAGTTTTGGGGGAGTTGATAAGTAGGGATTTTGACCTCTTACTTTCTCTCTTTTACTTGTGTTTTAGGTCAAAAATACTTAAAGGTGTTCCCCGAAACTAATGATATGTGCTTGCTTGCAGGAATTGTTCAATATGAGAAAAAGGAATCAAAATCAACTCACAAAGGAGTCAAAATTTGAACAAAAACCAAAATTGGACAAAGAGGCCTACAGTGCGAGCCGCACAAATATTGAGCGGCCGCAAAAGCCTTTGTGCGGCCACGATCAAAACAATGCGATCCGCAAGAAGGAGATTTAGAGACTTGTAAAATGGAAATATGATGAGCGCGGACCGCACCAATATTTTGCGGCCGCAAAAGTCCATGTGCATCCGCAATCAAAATTATGTGGTCCGCAATGAACGAGAATCAGAGAGTTGCCAACTTGGGAAAAATGAAAGAGTGCGGTCGCAGGAAGTCAAGTGCGGTCGTACACACAATTGTGCAGTCCGCAATGATGAAGATTCAGAGCTGTCTCATGCCAAAGTCAAGCAAGTGCGGACCGCATCACTTTTATGCGGCCGCATAATCATGAGCGGGATCGCACTCAGAATTGTGTGGTCCGCAAAGTCCAGCTCAAGCCAGAATCGAAAGAGAAGAATGCAGACTGCACAAGAATATGCGGCCGTGAAATCAAGAGTGCAGTCGCACGACCTCCTCAAGGGCATTTTTAGTATAAATAGAACGTTTTTTGTCATTTTTAGGTTATATTATGTTTTGTATGAGCACATGAGACAGCTACTTTTACTGTTTTCAGAAATTTTGTACTAGATTCACTTCTAAACATTAGATTTTCATCCCATTATTTAATATTATGGATTTTATCTTCATTTCATCTTTAACTTCTTCTATTTTCATGAGTAGCTAAACCCATAGCTAGGGTTGTGATCCAACTTTAATGTGGGTATTAATGGGTATTTAATTTAGGGATTGAATGTGAGTGGGTTAGTGATATTTAGCCTAGTTCTTGCTAGAACTCAAGAATTAATGGTTGCAAACATAGATTCATGCCTTTATGACTTAGTCTCTACTTGAGAAAGAGGGACTAAGTAAATGAAAACTAGGCTAACAAGGAAGAACTCAAGAAATTGATAGCCCCAATTAAAGGATTAAACATAGAGATAGTAATACCCGACTTGAGCTAATATCACTTGATTCCCATTTGGACTTGAGAAAGCCAAATTGGGCAAAATCAATCAAACTACCGAGAGGTATAGAGTGAGTACCTGGGTGTGATAGATATATTAAAATCCCAACTAATCAAGTTTCCCTAGATTTTACAACCCGTTAGATAACCACCTAGGTAGAAGTCACGACCCTAGTCCCTTTTAAATATTTGAAAAACCCTAAACAAAAATATTGTCCTTAGTTTTATTTATTGCAATCATTAGAGTAAAGATAGAAGTAGAATATATAACCAAACTTGTAGAAGTGAAATTAGATTCAAAACCCGCAACTCGCTTCCTAATTCCAATCATTAACTCCATGTGGATTCGATCCCGACTTAGTTGGGTTATGATTGCATCGACCTCCTCGCTACTAAACAGTATAGGCTTAGACTCGATCAGAACTATAAGGCGACATTAAGTAGATATAAATAAATGAGAGAGACTTGCTAGTGAAAACCCCTCGGGTTACCACTAGTCGAAAGTGAGCCCTAAAGCTGATGCAAGGAATTGGCATGACCAAGCCCGGCTTCAAAGGTCATAAGAATGGTAAAAAGGAAGATTGGATTTGTTTGATAGATCATGTCGTTAAGTACAAAATGCATTTCATGATCATTAAGGCTAGTTATTGAAAGAAAAAAAGAAAAAAAAAATCTCTTCCTTCTGTCCTTCCCGACAGGGGCATTTCTTGTCAAAACAAGCAAGAAAAGATTTCAAAATCTGCTACTAGCTTTTCAGTTGCACAAAGTAAATTTGGCCAGCACACTCAGTTGTTACAGTCAACATACCTTGAGGATTCATTCAAAGGCTCCCCCCAAAAGACTTTTGTCATCCTACTTGGCTAAAGCAAGCAAAGATAACTCAAGGTTAATCAGGGACTCTCTGTAGTACCGAACAAAAACTATATGATGTGCACATCATGAAAAATTCACATATCCAGTTGTGATTCTCTCTCATAGACAAATTGTTAAAAAAGAAAAAGTCATTCAAGAAATCATAAAAGGGGCAACTAGAGCAAAATATCCTTTTGAGATAAGGTTTATTGAACCACAAACACAAAATGCTACTTGGAGTGAACCAATCAAGTTTTATACGAAGAGCAAAAATATCTTGAAAGAAAAAATAGAGTTTCCCAGTAATGTAGCCGACTACCAATACAGTCGGTCTTCCAGAAGCGAATGAGCACAAGGTCAAGCTACCAAAGACATCAAGGCCACAAACCGACCACCACTTTTTAAAACTCACAAAAACTTTCTTTGTTTGAAACAGGAACAACGCATTGTAAGGAAAGTGGTTCACAAAATAAAGGTATGAAAAATGAAAAAAAGAAGAAGAAGAAGAAAAGAAAAGGAAAAAGTAAATAAGAGAAGTGCCGACAGAGGAAAGTTTCTCAAATCTTTGCCTTTATTTGTCTAGAGTGCATAAAATCTTGCCATTTCTCTTCACACTTTTCCTCCTAGGGTAATACATCCTAGTTTGATGGATTTGCCTCCCAATAAGAAATCTTAGTCCGATGAATTTTCTTCTAGAATACAAAGTCTTAGTCTGATGAATCTTTCTCCTAAGATAAGAATACCTAGTCTGATGAATCTTTTTCTTAGGATAGAAGCCTTAGCCTGATGAATTGTTCTCCTAAGATAAGAAGTCTTAATCTGATGAATCAATCTCCTAAGATAATAATTACATAATCTAGTCTGATGAATCTTTCTCCTGCGATAAATAAAACCTAGTTTGCTGAATTTTCTCCTAGGATAGAAATCTCCTAAGATAAGAAAACCTAGTTTGATAGTTTTCCATTTAGCTAACTCTTTTCAATCATCAATTCCAATAAAATTAGTAACTAGTTGCTTTTTGTTTTTGAGTTAAATAATCGTCTAGTATTAAATGTCTCGACTCACCCAAAGCTGATTCCAAACAATTACAATGCCTCAAATATTATTTAGTAATTTATCAATGTATATTATTATCTTCCAATCAATCCATAACTCATGACCTTGCAATAATCTCAAATTAGTTTAAATAATCACTTATGAACATCGTAGCTTTCTTTATGCGCAATCAATAACAAATCATCGTGACTATGGGTACGGTTCCCGTGGCATGGTCATGATACATAAACCTCAACTCAAGTGCGTTTTTCATGCGATATGACCTCAACTTAAAATAATAATAATAATAAAAAATAAATATGTTGTAGATCACGAGTGCATTTCACGCGGCGCGATTTGCAATATGTACAAAAAAAATGAGTGTGCGATATCGCGACTTGTTCAAATAAATCTCATAAATACTAAAAGAGATAAAATAAATAATTAAAAGCGGTAAAAGATAAAATACACAATAGGTTTTTTAAACATGTAATAAATCAGATAATTAGGCCAATTATTAATTAATGAGCGACCGCGTTAAAACTACGGAACTCGAGAGTGCCTCACCCCTTTTCCCGGGTTAACAGAATACCTTACCCGGTCTTTCACGGACCATAAATAGAGTCAAGTTCCTCACCCGCTTGTTGTATCGTGCAAGTCCTTGCCTTTTCTGTAGTCGTGTCCTGAGCGGACTTGTTGAGGACTATGGTTAGCATGTCAGTTAGCCACGCTTTGAGGAGCCTTTTACAGCTAGGGCCGCCTCTTCTTCCACAGACGTGGAGGCTCCTTTACCACGACATTTTTTTATGCTGCACTAAGGAGGCAGTGACCCATTTTCGTCTAGGGGAAGCACTGGGCGTCGTGCCCTCGTCTGTAGTTTCACAGGTTTCGTTGATGACATTCATGAGGTTGGTTGGGAGGTTACTTGTTATTCTTGTAATTTATACTAGGTTACCTGTCATGTTGGGATTCGTGTACACAAATGTCACGACCCAAAATACTAACTCATGTCGTGATGGCACCCAACACCGGGGTTAGGCAAGCCCACACTCAGATTACTAAGGATTTTTCCCCATATTTGAGTAAACATCCCAACACGTGCCAAGTTTTAAAGTTCAAAACATTAATTGAAAAAGATAGTAAGCCATTTTTAACCAAAACCAGTCGTAAAGAGGAGTGAGCCAATATATATATACAGACCCGCAAATCAAAATAACCACTACGTGAGTGTCAAGAACTAGTGTCACAAGTCCTACGGGCATACTAACTGAATATACAAAATATATAATATACAGTCCCACTGTCTGAAAGGAATAGACGGGAAATAAGCAAAAGAAAACTCCATGGTGCTACCGAGGATCATCAAAAAAAGCAGCTCACCGTGAAGTCAGGTCCAACTATGATCAGAATCGAGCTCCGGTCTGATAACCAGATGCACCAGCCTCAGAACCTGTACAATTAAGTACAGAAGCGTAGCATGAGTACATAAACAAATATGTACCCAGTGGGTATCCCGCCTAACCTCGAAGAAGTAGTGATGAGAGGTCGACTTGACACTTACTAAGGTCCAACAGAATGATTAATAAGATATAATATAAGTAACAGACATACAAGGATAATAAAAGCGGTAAACATTAAAAATGACAGCAATTCAAATAAATACTGGAAGTAAATGTACAATTTCTACTTCATTATTATTTTCCTTCCTTTAAAATATATCTAACCACTCAAAATCCATAAAAAAAAGGAATCATTAAAATATGCGCATACAGGATAAGGACAACCGGCCTGAGCCATCATAATGATCATATATGTGCACTGCCGAGGGTCGAACGGCCCGAACCATAATATATATCTTTCAATCTCGCCATGGCGTACGGCCCGCTCTCATGAGAGTGGGGGAAATAACACTCCGCTCGCGGAATGTAAATTGCGAAGCGGTCACATGCACACACAATCCACACATTTATTCTTTATAAATTACTATTCGTGACCAATTCCTTAAAATTCTCTTAAATTCCATGATCTCAGGGAAACAAGCCAAGAGTAACATTAATTCACTAGCATATAGTTCAATTCAAGGAAAACACAATGCATGGTATAGGCCTAACTACCCGGACATAACAATAATAGTCGCTACGTACGGACTCTCATCACTTTGCACGTACGTAGCCCCCACAAACATTAGCACATAGTCATTTAAAGCACCTAGGGGGACAGTTCCCTCTTACAAGGTTAGAAAGGAGACTCACTTCGTGTCGAATCTACTACCCGGACCAAGAACGCGCCCGAAACTTCGAATTCTACACCCGAGGACTCGAAACTAGCCAAATGTTATACAAATTATCAATTTATGCTCAAAGTATGGAAATCCTCCTACTACTAAGTCAAACTCATCATTCTTGAATAAATCCTAAAATCCAACCCCGGGCCCGCATGCTTGGATTTCAAAAATTCTCGAAGGAAATACTAACCCATAGCCTAAGGATCATTAATATACGATTTTTTTATGATTTCATAGCCAATTCACGGGAAATTTTCTCAATTCTCGAAGGCCCTAGGTTACTACCCAAATTCCTAAATTCTCACTAGTTAAGTAGTTAAACCCTACTAAGAATGCATGCATTAACCAACTTTAGGATAGAATTTACTTACCTTTCAGTGGTTGGGTCGTTGAGCCCTTTTCCCAAGCTCTCAAAGTGTTCTAATGGAGGAAGAAATGAAGAAACAATGAAGAATACCATATTTAAGAAACACACTGCCTGACAATGGTTCCGCACCTGTGGATCGAGGACCGCACCTGCAGTCTCGCACCTGTGAGCAAAGGCTCGCACCTGCAGAAATGGACGAGGAAACCTGGGCTCGCACCTGCGGAGAGGAGACCGCACATGCGTCTCCGCTCCTGCGGTACTTTGTCCACACCTGCGAGGAATGGGCTGCCCGCTGAGGGGTCGCACCTACGAGGCTGAGACAGCAGGAGCGGTCCCGCACCTGCGACTAGGCAACCGCACCTGCAGTCACACCATAACAGGTGCACCAGCAGCTATTTTAGCTGGTTTTTGGACTCGTGTGGTGTCCGGGAGGCACCTGGGCCCACCCGAGCCCCCGTCCAAATATACCAACAAGTCCCAAATCATAATACGGACTCGCTCGAGCCTTCATAAAACCCAAAACAACTCTAAAACTCAAACTCACACTCAAAACCCCTAGAACCAAACTTAGGAACTTTAAGATTTCTTGATTTCGTTAACAACGCGCCGAACCGACCTATACTACTCGGAATGACACCAAATTTTGCAGGCAAATCATAAATGACATAACAGAACTATTCCCGATCTCAAAATTCCGTTCGGACCTTGATAACTCAAAAACACGTCCCAAACCACAATAGGAACCTAAGGAACTCTTATTTCAATATTGGGCGCCGAAACGCTCCCGGGTCATCCAAACCCCATTCCGAACATGCGCCCAAGTCCGAAATCATCATACGAAGCTACCGGAACTGTCGAAACTCGATTCTGAGACCGTTTACTAAAAATATTGACCGAAGTCCTTAAGGAACCAAGTGTTCCTATAGCACTCTAAACACTTCCGAATCCCGAACCACCAATCCCCGCAAGTCATATATCATAATAAGCCACTATGGGAAGTTTTATTTAGGGGAATGGGGTCCGATAACGCAAAACGACCGGTCGAGTCGTTACAACAAAGAAAGGAGATCTTATTCTTTTTACGTTAGTGACCCGTGCTAGTTGTAGATCTAGAAGAAACTAAAAGTTTAACTAAGAAATCCCCACAGACAGCGTCAAATTTTTTGACCAACTATGAATCTTGGTTCAAATAATTAAACTTATGTAATTTGGGGTTAAATTTCGTTAACAATAACATCTCTAGATGAAACTTTTAGAGGTGCAATAAATAATAAATGGGTTCGGTCAGATAATGATAACAACATGCAATAATTGTCCCAATAAATGATGAATAATAATAAATGGTATTTAAGTAAATAGGAGGAATGATTCACCGAATAAAGGACAAAATAGATGGATGTTCCTCCTAAAAATGATGAATGACAGACAAATCCTTGAATATTCGAGTTACAAATCCTTGAATATTCGAGTTATTCTCGGATCTGATGGAATAGTATAGACAAGAATCTTAGCAAGAGAGAGAAAGAGAGAGAGAGAGAGAATCTTTTTGTCAAAGTTTGTTCTTACAAATGAATATCACATGCCCTTATCATTGTCTCTTTTTTCTTTTTATATGGGACATGTTCCCATGAAACCCTAATAGTACAAGCGCATGGAATATCCAATAGAATATTCCCTTCCAACATCGTATCTTGAAAGCTAGCCGTCACAACTCTATCAACGGTACTCGACCTCGACCCTTATTGACATCTCGACCACGGCTCTAGTCGACTCTTCGACTATGGATCTTGCTGCTTCTTGGCCCATCTCGACTAAAGACGACTCGAGAATTCCTTCTTTAGTATTATTATTATATTACCTTGAATATTCTAAGGGAAGATTTTGACCCATACAGTTTGTCCCTCCGCTTATTGAGGGCATGCCCACGTATGAGGTCGATGAGCGGACAATGTCATTTATGTGGACTTACAATATATATGACTGGATTAGGGGTGCAAAACTAATCCAAACCAATTTGAACCACCCAATTTTTAATGGGTTTGGGCTGGAACAGTTTTGAAGTTTGCCTATTATGGGCTACCCCAAGTTAACCCATAAAAAATTATTAGCCTACAAAGACCCATGATGATACCCAAACTTGACCCATGGAAATGCTCAATCTTAAAGTTCTATCTTGACCCATATTCTCGAAATATTTTCTAGTTTTCCCATGTTTGGTTGGTTTATATATTTGAAAAATATTTCTTACGAATTTGTATTTCTCTAATTGGTGGAAATATTTTCCGTATCAAGAGAAGGGAAAATATTTTCTAAAACCTTTTTTCAACCTTCCCCATCTCCACCACCCCACCCACCACCCCTACCCAAACCCCTACCCCACCCCTACCCCTACCCCCACTCTCACTCACGCACCACCCAACCCCACACCTACCCCCGACTCCTACCATAAATATATGAAAATATTATTTAGAGTACTTTCTTTTCATGATGTAGAAAAGGTATTTTTTCATATCAAGAAAATGAGTTTTTTTCTTTTCATTAACGTAGAAAAAGTATTTCTTTGAATTATTATTTTTCTTTGAATGGCTTCATTTTTTCGGAGTAATGATCTGATCATTAATAGGAACCAGTGGACAGGCCGATAAAAACCTCATTTATGGGATAAAAATTGTTGGGAAGTTTCCTTTTTTGGCGTCTAAACTTTGGTTGCGCTGGCGCAAATCGTGCTTATCACAAAATCCCATTATTGCAATTTGCTTGTTATCATTCTAATTTTTCTACCGGGCAAGTGCACAGAAACCATTCTCAGAGATGCTATTTAGAAATTAGTTGGAACTTATTTTTCACGACCCACTTTCCTCTCCATTGGGTATTGTGATGGCACCTAGTCTTCGAGACTAGGTAAGCCTAACATTACTGAATAACAACCATAAAATTAATAACATTTATTGCTTTATGAAAGGAACTTAACATTTAATGCTTTCTGAAATGAACTCTCTATACAATATCAATTTTTCCAAAACCCGCTAGTACAAGTCATAAGCTCTATAGAGTATACTACAACTTCTAAATACATCTGTTCGAAAACAAATAAAGACAGTGTATGAACAAAATAGGACGGTGACTCCGCATGCGAACGCCGCAACAGGTTTACCTTGAGTCTCCACAACAGCAATCTGCGTTGTTAGCTAACGACCAACCAACTACGCAATACATGGATTTCCACAAAAATATGCAGAAGTGTAGTATGAGTACATCACAGCGGTACCCAGAAAGTATCAAGACTAACCTTAGTGGAGTAGTGACGATGAACAGTCAAGACACCTACTAACTATACAACTTGAACAATTATGAGTATAGGAACAACAATATAATAGCTACATGAAGATTACGCGCTATGACTAACAATACATTAATTGAATGTAGAAAGGATGGCAACAAGTATCATCGGAGTACTAGGATAAATGGAAACAAACCTAAAATACAAATTACAGATACAGGAAGGACACTAATAACTCAACAACAAAAATGGTTGTTTTCACAATAGGTTTTTAGTCAATAAAACTCCACGAGGTACCAAACCTCGGACTATTCACACTCACGGGTCCCAATATCTTAACCCTAACGTTTTGCATCTTATTCCTTGATTTTGCCTCTTTACCGCACTGACGATCCACATGCCGAATAGAATTATTATCACATAGAAGGCAAGTAAACTAGGGTACACATCTATACTCAACAATACCAGGGAAAACCCTTAACCAATAAGAGTGTTTAACTACGTGTATGCTTGTGCAAGTGTCCTAACATAGTTCAACCAGCTAATAAGCATAAGAAAAAGGAACAGACAGCACGTAGAATGTTTCCTCACAGCTTTCACAAGGTAAAGTTCACACAGATAAGTGTAATACTACACAAATATCAAAAACAAGAATGCCCCCAGGCCAACACAAGTCATCACAAATCAATCCCTGACATGGTCCCCTTGTCTCGCCATGCGTGAATAATAGTAAGTTAAAGGCTCGCCTTGTCTCACCACACGTGCATAACAACGTTCCCACCTTATCTTTCCACATGCGCAACACACATACACACACACACACACACATATATATATATATATATATATATATATATATCCCACCTTATCACACTGCATGTGCACATGTGCAAATATCAATAGTAACCACAGCACGACGGAAACCTCGTGCAACCCCATATCAACAACCGCATGGTAGAAACATCGTGCATCACAATAACCACAACCGCACAGCAGAAACCTCGTGCATCACCACAACAAGTACAAAAACAACAACAATGACAATAATACAAGGTACGGTAAATAAATCAACTCAAGAACCTTCGATCACAAGAGAAGGTAAAACTATCACAAGGAATAACCACAATAAGGAATACTAGGCATAATAAGAACAACTCAACAAGGAAGAAAATAACATGTAACAATAGTCCCACAATGTACGGTGCAACAACAAGAAACTAACACGAGTCCAATAATTCCAAATAAGGGCAAGTCCACTAAGGCATAGAACCTCTAAGCTTCTTTTAAGTTTGGGCAATTACGGGAGAGATACAACTAATTCAACTAAAGGTAGTCAGCGAGAAGATCACCATAACCTCAATTAAGGGAGAACATTTACCAAAAAAAATGATAACTACAACTTCAAATAGGGATAAGCAGTTAGGGGAAAGTTAACATGGGAATGGAAGAGATAACAGTCTCAATTAAGGCACATATGAAAAAAATATCAATAAGAGTGAATCTTGAAGCAATTAATCCTAATTTAAGCAGGTAAAGGTGAAACTAGTAATTAAGAAACGTAATCATACAAGCAAAACTACAGGTTCAATGAATACAAGAACCTAGGAACCCTAAAATACCAATTTTCACAACATAAGTCCGAGCACGTACTCATCACCTCATGTACACAGACTACAATCAACATAGAAGACTCCAATCCTAAGGGGTAGTTCCCCCACACAAGGTTAGGCAAGGCACTTACCTCAAAGAAGACAAACCAGTACTCTAATATGAACTACTCATGTTAAATGACCTCCGGACGGCTCAAATCTAATCAAAATAACTTCAAAACACAAATAAAACTCACAAGAAACTATTTTGGATCATAAAGTCTCAATGTTTATCAAAATCTAGAAATCGACCCAAAAGTCGACCCCCAGGACCACACCTCGGAACCCGAGAAATTTCACAAAACCCGACCAGCTATTCCGATACGAGTTCACCCATACGATAATTATCAAATTCTGATACCATTTCATCCCTCAAATCATGATTTTTCATTTTGAAAACTTTCTTCATAACCAACATTTTACTCAACTCCAAACACAAATTAAATGGCAAAATTGAATGTAAAATCATGGAACATGTTAGATTCTAGGTGAAGAACACTTAACCAATCTATTTGCTTGAAAACACCAAAAAGAAGCTCCCAAAAACGAAGTCTAAAACTCAAAATATGAAGAAACTGGACAAATCCTCGACTTAAATGTTTCTGCCAGGACTTCCATATATGTGGACAAAAGTCGCACCTGCGGAACCGCATTTGCGAGAAAGAGTCAGCATCTGCGAAATCAGCTAACCAGGACAAGAACCGCATCTACAGATTTACAGCCGCACCGCAGAAGCAAAAGAGGAAGCCGCTGAAGCGAGATTCTTCGCAGGTGCGCTCGCTGGATCGCAAAAGTGGCCATCGCACCTGCGTGTCAGCCTCCGCAGAAGCGAGCAAGCTCCTAGTCCTTCATGACCGCAAAAGCGGCCAGGCTCATGCAGAACAAGAGCCGCATCTGCGCTCCAAAGTGTCCTGAGTGCGAAACACCAGAATCAGACATGCTCAAAACAATGAAAAACATCCAAAACTCGACCGAAACACGCCCAGGGCACCCTGGACCCCGTCCAAGCATACCAACAAGTTCTACAACTTAACACGGACTCGCTCGAGGCTTCGAATTGCATCAAATAATGACAGAACTACAAATCATACCATGAATCGAATTCATGAACTTCCAACATCTAAAACTCGTGCCGAAACCTATCAAACCAACCCGGAATGACGACAAATTTTGTAGACAAGTCCCAATTAACATCACGGAGCTTTTCTAACTCTCAGAATCGCATTCCAACCTTGATATCACTGAAGTCAACTATTGGTCAACCTCTCTACTTTCCTAACTTCAACTTTCGCCAAAATGTTTCAAATCACCCTGTGGACCTCCAAAATCAAATCTTGATGCACGCCTAAGTCCAAAATCACCATACAAATCTCCTCAAGATCAAATGTCACCGAACGGGAATTAAATTCTCAAAACGATCGGTTGGGTCGTTACATTCTCTCCCTCTTAAACAAATGTTCATCCTCGAACGTGCCAAGAATCGCCTCGAAGTCTTCAAATCATTGAATGCACACCTCCAACATACACCCGCCGGTGATCTCACGTCACCCCAATCCACATAAGACTAACGACACCATTCCAACTATAATTTAGCCTTTCTACATACATTGGTAAGCCTCAGAGTCAAAATTCTCACCTTTCATTCATTTCCAAAAGACTCGATACTAAATCCATACCCAGTATCAGTCTCAACCAGCTGTAATAACTCAGTCCTATCCTCACAAGGTACAACCAAACAACATAACACACCACACATAGGCCCATAATAACATTTTTTATCACAATAGATGCCCGTAAGCAAAACCAACACCGGCAATTAGCCTCATATCTACTAGGAACTCGTTACAAATCTGCACAACACTGACGATGATGAAAGAACCACGAAGACCTCATAACTATTAACCCGAATCAACAATTCACAACTAACACCACTGGGCACACACCCCGCAAAACTCAAGAAGCACATAACAAAAATGACTGAATATATAAGGAAAACACATAAGAGAAATATCAAACAAGCCCGACAGGAAAAACTCTCTATCAGTACCATACTATGAATAATTTTTAAATAGGAAAATCAAGTACATGAAAAACAATAAGGATCTAATCCGGGTGTAACTCTCTACCGCAGCACACCGCCCGGCTCAAACATATCAAATCTCATGAAATCGCAAGGGTCTCACCCTTAACTCTAAATCACAGGTCAAATATACATCATACTAATCGAACTCTTCCACTAACCCAGTTCTGCCAATAAAGTCACAACCCTTACTGAACTCTCACCTTGGTAGAGTACCAAATCACATACCGTAATCAAGAATACTCAGGCACCACATCAATACCTACCATAATGAACAACAAGGGCTCACTTCTAATCTCACCACTCTCAATGATGGATAAAAACCATGATAGACACGGGCTACCACTCAATAAAACCTCCCAACAGGTCAAACACGTAAACAGAGTGCAAAATCATAAAACACACTCATAAATGAAACAACAAATAAGGAAACTCGTCCCGATAAGAAGAACCGAAACGAAATATGAATGGTGCCTCTTTGTAACAAGTCAAAACATACATGTATGATAACATCTGGCACAACGGCCTCCAACCTAATATATGAAACACATCAACGGGCCGGGCCTCCCCCTCTTGGGCGCCCCCTACTCGCATGAATACCCCGTTGTGACACATCTGCTTGGAGTCTAGGACAATCTCTCACCATGTGTCTGGTATCTCCACACTCAAAGCAACCTCTCTACTGATGTGGCTGTGGAAACTGTGCAGTACGAGTATTCTGAGACCCATGAGCACCTGAAACACTGTGCAAAGTCGGAAGTGCAAACTGAATTGGCTGACCCACAAAACCTCTACCATGTTGTACCATGCCTCCAAAATAAGTACCGGTAGATCTCTCCGACCTATGAGGCCTCCTCGCCACCCTGTCCTCTCTCCTGGCCTCGCATGTCCTCTCTCTCATAGCCCCGCCTGTCCTCTCTCTCCTGATCCCACATGCCCTCAACTCTGCGAGCGATCCCTACCACTTGCTGAAACAAAACATTCGACTCTAACTCCCGAGACATGATGAACCGAATATCATGCATGATCCTCTCAACGAATATACAGACATGCTCTCTAACTGTAGCGACCAAAGCAGGTGCATGTCTGGCGAACTCACTGAATCTGACAGCATACTCTGATACTGATATAGTGCCCTGGCACAGCTGCTCAAACTCCACGCGCCACATATCTCGAAGGGACTGAGGTACAAACTCTCTCAGGAACATCTCTGAAAACTAAACCCATTTAAGTGAAGCTGACTCGGCCGGACTACCCAACTCATACGCATGCCACCACTAATAAGCTGCTCCCCTGAGCTGAAATGTAACAAAATCAACTCCACTCATCTCCACAATACCCATAGTACGAATAATGTGGTGACACTCCTCCATGAACCTTGGGCATCATCTGTTGCCAATCTACTGAAGGTAGGAAGGTGGTACTTTTTGTACCTCTCAAGTTTGAATTGTTCTTCATCAGATGTTGTTTCCCTAACCATGGGCTAAACTGGGACGACAGGTTGTGTTTCCATGACATCTGGAACCTGACCAACATGAACTCACTATTATGGAGGTAAATGCTCGCCTTGTCTCACCACACGTGCATAAAAACGTTCCCACCTTGTCTTGCCACATGCGCAACACCCCCTCACACATACACACACACACACATATAGATATATTATAATGACCCGATCGGTCGTTCCGAGAGTTTTAGCCTCGTTTCCTCTATTTCTGCTTCATTATATATGGTTCAGCTCTATTATGTCGTGTTAGGTTGGTTGGCTCATGTCCGGGGTGTTTTGGATAGAAATGAGACACTTAGTCTCCTAAGTTGGTTAATTAGTTGGAAAAGTCAACCGAAATTTGACTTCTAGATGATTTCGGAATTTGGTTTTTATGGTTCGGATAGCATCGTTAGGTAGTTTGGGACATAGGAGTATGGTCGGAATGTTATTCGGAGGTCCGTGGTAGAATTAGGCTTGAATTGGCGAAAATGGATTTTGGCGATTTCCGGTCGGCATTGGAAAAGTAGATGTCGGAGTCGGAATGGAATTTTAGAAGTTGGAATAGGTTCGTAGTGTTGTTTGTGATGTGCGTGAAAAAGTTTAGGTCATCCGGACATGGTTTGGTTGGTTTCGGCATCGTTGGCGAATTTCGGAAGTTTATAAATCCTTAGGCTTGAATTTCGGGTTAATTTGATGTTTTGATGTTGTTTTGAGTGTTCCGAGGGTTCGACTAAGTTCGGGTGATGTTATATGAGGTGTTGGTATATTTGTGCTGAGGCCCCGAGGGGCTCGGGATGAATCCGGATGGTCGTCGGAGAGTTAGAACTTTGGGAATCACCTGGTGCTGCTGTTGTTCTGGTGTAGCCGCACCTGTGGATTGGGAACCGCGGGTGCGAGCTCTGCAGGTGCGATAGTGGGGTGCAGGTACGGTTTGGTCCCTGCATCTGCGATGACCGCAGGTGCAGTTAAGAGACCGCAGGTGAGAAGTCTGGTAGCTTAATAAAGAACCACAGGTGCGGTTATTTTTCGCTGATGCGGAAGTTGCAGGTGCGAGAAATGTTTCGTGGATGCGGTGATCGCTGGGCAGAAAGTATATAAGGTTGACTTCACGAAATCTCACTCGTTCTTCACCCTTTTTGGACGAATTTGGAGCTTGGGCACTGATTTTTGAGAGGAATCGAAGGCTATCCACTGGGTAAGTTACTTGGGCTTCATTTCTTGTGTTTGTGATGATTTTCGTACTATTTAATCATGATATTGGTGGAAATTAAGGAAGAAATTTGGGGGATTAGGGCTTGAAATTGGAGAGCTTGATTTGAGGATTTGAAGGGTCTTTTGTCGTCGGATTTAATGTATTTGGTATGTATGGACTCGTGAGAGTATAAGGATTCTAGTTTGTGATTTTTATCGGATTCCGAGATGTGGGCCCGGGGGTCGGGCTTGGCCAATTTCTGGATTTTTGATGTAATTTAGTTATTTTCACGTAGGTTTTGTTCCTTTAGCGTTTATTGATGATATTAATCTGATTTTTTTAATAGATTCGGGATAATTTGAGGCCGAGTCGAGCGGCAAGGGCATCGCGGAGTAGATTTTCATCCGTTTGAGGTAAGTAATGAATGTAAATCTTGTCCTGAGGGTATGAAACCCTGGATTTCACATCGTTTCACTATTTTGGAGTGGCGCACATGTTAGATGACGAGCGTGTGGCGTGCACCGTTGGGGATTGTGACTTGGTTCGTGCTGTAGCAACTATTAAGTTGCATATTCGACTGGGAAACTATATGATATTTTGTGTTTTAGAAAGTATTACTATGTTTTGGGTTGAATGCCGTATTTGGGCCTCGTGCCAAGTTATTTGGACCCATAGGGGCTTTTTACTACTATTTCCTCGTTGTTTTGATTTAAGATTTGCACTCAGTCATGTTATGATTTATTGATTTCATAACTCAGTCTTATTTACTCCGTTTGATGCATAAAGTGATATTTTGGCTTAGCACCCTGTTTTATTGATAGCCCGAGTGGCTTGAGAGGTTTCTAACTGAGTGAGGCTGAGGGCCTGTGTTGTGAGGATATCATGTGGATCGGGCTGCACGCCGCAACGATATTGGGTCGGGCTGCACGCCATAGCGATATAGCACTTGGGTTGTAGGAGCCCCTCCGGAGTCTGTACACCCCCCAGTGAGTGCAGGTATCTACTGAGTGCGAGTGCAAAGTGACGAGTGATTGGGAGGCATGAGTGACTGTGAGGTTTCCCGATGGGCTGATTATGAGTGATTGTGAGGTATGCCCGAAGGGCTGATTCGGAGTGATGGTACGCCCGAGGGGCGGCTTGTTATACATGTTTTTTTTTGCCTGAGAGGCTATTATGATTTTTATCACTTTTATTCTAAACTTCTTGGAAATTTCTGTTGAAACTGTTAGAAAAATAGTTCTAAATGATTTTTATTGAAATCGGCTTTTAAGAGTGATGATTGACATATATCCTGTTGGAAAGAAAGAATGTACTTATTGTGAAATTTTGACGTGCATTTATGTGTTTCTCACTGCTCAGACCTTATTTACTTTTATTACTTACTGAGTTGGCGTACTCACATGACTCCCTGCGCCTCGTGTGCAGATTCAAGTGCTAGGGCATCAGAGTAAGAGTTGATTTTCCTGTCTCAGAGTTTTACGGAGTTTTGCGAGGTAGCTGCACGGCGTCCGCAGCCTTGCCTTTCTCCTTCTTACTTTTGTAGTGTTTCTTTTCCATACTTGTATTTTCTTTAGATGCTCATGACTAGTGACTCCAGGATTTTGGGCTGTATTTAATGTTTAGTATATCCGTGTTTGTTTTGAAATGCTTAAACGGAATTTTTAAGAAATATCGAATTAGTAATGATTTGAACAAAAGGTTTCTTCATGCTATAAGTAATGAATTGACTAGCCTAGTATCGCGATAGGCGCCATCACCGCCAGGGTGGTTTTGGGGTCGTGACATGTATATATATATATATATATATATATATATATCCCGCCTTGTCACGCCGCATGTGCAAATATCAATAGTAACCATAGCACGACAGAAACCTCGTGCAACCCCATATCAACAAGCGCACGGTCGTGCATCACAATAACCATAACCGCACAGCAAAAACCTCGTGCATCACTACAACAAGTACAACAACAACAATGACAATAATACAAGGTACGGTAAATAAATCAACTCAAGAACCTTCGATCACAAGAAAAGGTAAAACTAGTTCACAAGGAATAATCACAATAAGGAATACTAGGCATAATAAGAATAGCTCAACAAGGAAAAAAATAACATGTAACAATAGTCCCACAATGTACGGTTCAACAACAAGAAACTAACATGAGTCCAATAATTCCAAATAAGGGCAAGTCCACTATGGCATAGAACCTCTAAGCTTCTTTTAGGGTTGGACAATTACAGGAGTGATACAGCTAATTCAACTAAATGTAAGCAGTAAGAAGATCATCAGAACCTCAATTAAGGGAGAACATTTACAAAAAAGGATAACTACAACTTCAAATAGGGATAAGCAATTAGGGGAAAGGTAACATGCAAATGGAAGAGATAACAGTCTCAATTAAGGAACATATGAATCAAATATCAATAAGAGTGAATCATGAAGCAATTAATCCTAATTTAAGCAGGTAAAGGTGAAACTAGTAATTAAGAAACATAATCATACAAGCACAACTACAGATTCAATGAATACAAGAACCTAGGTACCCTAAAAGACCAAGTTCCACAACATAAGTCTGAGCACGTACTCGTCACCTCACGTACACGGACTACAATCAATATAGAAGACTCAAATCCTAAGGGTAGTTCCCCCACACAAGGTTAGGCAAGGCAGTTACCTCAAAGAAGACAAACCAGTACTCTAAAATGAACTACTCAGGTGAAATGACCTCCGGACGGCTCAAATCTAATCAAAATAACTTCAAAACACAAATAAAACTCACAAGAAACTATTTCAAATCATAAAGTCTCAATATTTATCAAAATCTAGAAATCGACCCAAAAGTCGACCCCCGAGACCGCACCTCGGAACCCGAGAAATTTCATAAAACTCGACCAGCCATTTCGATACGAGTTCACCCATACGATAATTATAAAATTCCGATACCATTTCGTTCCTCAAATCATGATTTTTCATTTTGAAAGCTTTCTTCAAAAACCAACATTTTCCTCAACTCAAGACACAAATTAAATGACAAAATTGAAGATAAAATCATGGAATATATTAGATTCTAGGTGAAGAACACTTACACAATCGATTTGCTTGAAAACCCCAAAAAGAAGCTGCCAAAACCGAAGTCCAAAACTCAAAATATGAAGAAAATGGCCAAAACCTCAACTTAAATGTTTCTTCCAGGACATCCGCATATGCGGACAAGAACCGCACCTGCGGAACCGCATTTGCGAGAAAGAGTCCGCATCTTCGAACTCAGCTAACCAGGCTAGGGACCACATCTGCGTATTTACAGTCGCACCAGCCGCACCGTATAAGCGAAAGGGGAAGTCGCAGAAGCAAGATTCTTCGCAGGTGCGCTCGCTGGACCGTAAAAGAGGCCTTCGCACCTGCGTGCCAGCCTCCGTAGAAGCGGGCAAGCTCCCAGGACTTCATGACCGCAGAAGAGGCTAGGCTTATGTAGAAGCGGAGCCGCACCTGCGCTCCAAAGTGTCGGAGGTGCGAAACACCACAAACAGACCCACTCAAAACTATGAAAAACATCCAAAACTCGACCAGAACACGCCTGGGGCCCCCGGGACCCCGTCCAAGCATACCAATAAGTTCTATAATTTAACACAAAGTCACTGTGGGCCTCGAATCGCATCAAACAACAACGAAACTACGAATCGCATCATGAATCGAACTCATGAACTTCCAATTCTTCCAACTTCTAAAACTCGTGTCTAAACCTATCAAACCAACCCGGAATAACGTCAAATTTTGCAGACAAGTCCCAATTAACATCACGGAGTTGTTCCAACTCTCGAAATCGCATTCCGGCCCTGATATCACCAAAGTCATCTATTGGTCAACCTCTCCACTTTCCAAACTTCAATTTTCGCCGAAATGCTTCAAATCACCCTACGGACCTCCAAAATCAAATCGGGGCACACTCCTAAGTCCAAAATCACCATACTAAGCTGCTCGAGATCAAATTCTCCGCGGGACTTAAATTATCAAAACGACCGGTCGGATCATTACAATATTTTATCCTAAAATTTTAAATTAAAAATCTAACTTCGGGATATTTTTTTCCTGAAAAATTGAACCAAAAACTGAAATTCAGAACGCACTGGCTAATTCTTAAATAACAGTCATTTAGAGTGGCTACCTGATATCATTTCTACGCATATTAACATATCATTTTCAATTGAAGTGTTTACATTCCTACACACTATTTGAAACTTCATTACCCTCCCTACTCAAGTTTCAATTTAATTACGTACTATATACAATTTACCAATTATATACACTTTAGGAATTAAATGAGTATTCTTTATAGTAGGAATCAATTATTTCTCATACTTATTCTCTCTCACTCCTGCGCTCTCTCTCTCTCTCTCTCCTACTCTCTCTCTCTCCTACGCTCTCTCTCTCTCTCTCTCTCTCTCTCTCTCTCTCTCTATATATATATATATATATATATATATATATATATATATATATATATATATCAATCCCTAATTTCAGTAATGTAGAGCAAAGGGAAAGAGAGCAGCAATTTCATGCTAATTGAAATTCCAGTAATGTAGAGTTGAAGGTGTTGCACAATTGGTGTTCAAATTCCAGTAATGTTGCACAATTGGTGTTCAAATTGAAATTATCAATCAATAAATTTTGAAGGTGTTGACTCTCCATCATTGACAACCATTAAAAAGCTTTGAAGCTTTGAATTCGAATTTGGGTTTTCAAAAATAATTATTTGTTTGGATTGGGTGCTATTGCAAACAATTAAGAATATTGTTTGGAATTTATATCTCAATTTTGAGGGTGTTTTGGTGAAGATTAGACTTGATTTTGGTTGAATTTTAAATAGAAAGAAGAAGAAGAAGAAGAAGAAGAAGAAGAAGAAGAAGAAGAAGAAGAAGAAGAAGAAGACATACATTATACTTACGAATTGTAGTAAAGTTGTAGTAAAATTATATGTAAATTGTATTATGTTATTTATATATTTTTTATCTAAATATTGTATGAAAGTGGAACAATATTTTAAAAAAATATATTTATGTTGTATGATATTGTAGTTTATAACTGGGTAGAAATAATGTATGAAATTTGTAGATTAGTTGTAGATAAGTTGTATGATATATAAGGCGAAATACATAAACGGCTCATTTAAGTTGTCATCAACGATCAACTGAGACCATTTCCATCTAGACACTTTATTTATTCACAAAGAAGATCAACTAAACACCTGACCATGTCAGCTCCCATTGCATGAAAAGCACTCTCTGGAACGCGAGTTGACCACCTAAAGTTAGGGGGAGTTTTCCTAAAATAATATGGACCCCACCTAATTTTCACATCCCCTTCTCCTCTAATTCTCGCCTCCATCATTCAACCACCCTCCTCTACCCTAAATCACCTCTGCCTCCATTACAAAAGAATAAAATTACCAAATATATCATCACACCAATTCAACAAAATTAAAGGGATACTTTATGTATTTCGCCAAAAAGAATTGGTTTCCAAATTGTGTAATGTTACACAGTTGGAATACCACATTCCCTGAGGTTAATCCAAAACTTTTTCTTTTGCTCTTTCCACATTCCGCCACATGTAACGCTGCCGCTCAAATTGCACAGCCTCCGCCATATCCACGTCGGCAACAGCTTATCTACTTCCACTTCAGTTCACAGTAAACCTCAAAAAAGGATCATCAAAAAAGTGGAAAAGAGCCGTAATAGTAATGTTCCGTCCAATTACATAATGTGATGGTTCACACATCCCACTTTAGCGTACGAGAAAAGCGTAGGACTNGAGAGAGGGGGGTTGGCGCTGGTTTTGGGTGGAATGAAGAAGATGAAGTTGTGGGGGAGGGAGGGGGGAGAAGGGAGCGTTGTTTTGGTTAAACTGAGGGGAAAGGGTTTTTTCCC
The DNA here is from genome assembly GCA_005239525.1 of Nicotiana knightiana. Taxonomy (NCBI): domain Eukaryota; kingdom Viridiplantae; phylum Streptophyta; class Magnoliopsida; order Solanales; family Solanaceae; genus Nicotiana; species Nicotiana knightiana. The sequence goes on along the minus strand of ML439604.1, from coordinate 117,158 downwards.
TGTTTTAAATTCATTTTCTTTTTTGGTTAATTATTTATGTGTTGAGATTTTATTATAAATTACACGTGTCGTTCATCAATTGGCTCATTTGACACGTCATCGGCAAGTGTAGCTCACGCATATGATCTGTTGCACTCGGGTATTTACTCGATCTAATTAATAGACACTAGAAGTGTCTAATTGATAAAGGGGTCAGTTGAGGTGTTCAGTTGATCGTTGGACAACTTAAAGGGACGCTTTATGTATTTCGCCAATATATAGTTAGTTGTATGAAATTTGTGCTTACTATTTATAAATTATATACAAAATATACAAAAGACATATTGTATAAAAATTGTATTTAAGTTGTATGATATTGTAGTTGTATATAACTGGTTAGAAATAATGTATGAAAGTTGTAGATTAGTTGTAGATAAGTTGTATAATATATAATTAGTTGTATGAAATTTGTTTTTACTATGTATACATCAGATATAAAATATACAAAAGACATATTGTATAAAACTTGTATTTAAGTTGTATGATATTATAGTTGTATTTAACTATGTAGAAATAATGTATGAAAGTTGTAGATTAGTTGTGCTTTTCATTGTGCTTTTAAGCTCTTCGCCTAAACGTGTTAAAACTGTTTAAAACATTATTTAATTTCATGAAATACCTTGCAACTTAATTCAGATCGACTTCTCTGATTCTAGCTAGTGTAAACCTCTTCGTCCTCCTTAGTCGTCCTTATTCGAGTGCTCTAATAATTAAACTAACTGCTTTCAGCTCGCACATATAAAGAATCAGTACATCCTTTTGTCCTGCTACCTTACCTTACATAAACAAGCTCTCTAAGGCTTTCTGATATTATTCACCCTATTTTGATATGTTTTATTTTCTAAGGACATGTGATCATTTAATTTGCTTGATCGTCCAGCTCCTCAAAAACAAAAGACATTATTAGATGGAGGGAGAAGGAAAAAAGGTTTCAATTATTCAATTGTTTTTGTTACTTCGTTAATAAGACCATACGAATTGCAGTAATCTATGTGTGTATGCACTTAATTGATTACCGTATATTAAGGCGGAAGAAAAATAAGGAAAGAGAAGAAGAGAAAAAAAAAGGTGTAACTAAATCTCTTGATTGAAGGCACTAATAATGGATTGGGAGCCTTTTAAGACGGAAGATATATATATATTGTAGATAAAACTTGTTTAGGTCGGATAAATAATTAAACGTGCACATTTTTAGTAATAAAGTTTCAAATAGTGTGTAAGAACGAAAAAAATTAAGCCTTTGCCGACGAAACGCCCACCAATTTAATTCGATGATGGTGAAGAAGCCTGATGAAGAAGCAGCTGCACATGCATATGATTTGGCATTGTTGAAGTGTTGGTGTCAAGAATCCTATTTAGTTTATTAATTTCCTTGCTAGTGTAAACTTTAGAACACCGTCTAAATCACAATTGTCTTTTCTATTTTAAAAATATAGGTGTCGATGTACGAAAAAGAGCTAACGAAAATGGATATGATCCAAAAGTATGACAGTATGAATGGTTACACTAAGAAAGAAGTAGCTTATTTTCGACATTTGAAAGGCAAATATAGCCCTTTTCCAATTTTGCAATCGGTTACTCTTAATGAAGCAGGAAAAATAGTTGTCACGGATTGGTGGTTAGGGTGCAGATCTGGCTGGATTTAGATGGTTCCACCATTTCCAGGTTGAATAGACCTACGTCTCCCCAATTATTCCAATAACAATTTCACGTGAAAATGGATGTGAAGTTTTGTCTGAGGCAAAAACTATTCATAATCAACAAGTCGAGTTGAGCAAAAAAGCTACAATCCAATTGTGAATATAAAAATTAATGTTGAATAAACAATTTGTTTCATAATAAATATTATATTCAAAAGCGTGGTTAATATTCTGTATACCATACAAGACACATAAAACATGAGTTATTATTCACGTCAAAGGATTTCAAGCGTGGGCAAGAGCGTCGAAGAGCTTCAATGCCTTCTGTTGTGATGGTAGTGTGCGTCAGACTCAACTCCTCTAACAATGGCAACTTTTGAACTGCTTCAACCAAGTTTTGACGTGCCATATCATAGCAACATGCAATGCTAAGTCTTTTCAATTTTCCTGATCTGATAAACAAAAACAGACATGAATTAATGGATGTGCCCAATGACTGAAGCAATATCACCAAACACAACACTAGTACAGAAGATTAGTGCAAGGTATATAGTAATAAGTAGGATAAAACAATATGATACTTAAACAAAAAAGAAAAAGAAAGAAAATGTGTCGTTTGATGATGGACAAGCAAAAATAATCCAGGGACTGGTTACTAATCCTCGGATAATTAAAACAGTAAAACTGGCTATTCCAGGATTAATACAATATACCAAACGGTTAATAAGAAATAATCACAGTATAACTAATCAAGGTATAACTAATCCCAGCATAACTTGTCTTCAAACCAAACGACCCCTAAGAGAATACTATTTCTTTGTTCTTCAAGATGAGTTAGAAGTTGTTTCCTTTTCTAACAGAGTAATTTCTGTTTTCTTTCATTTTTCGCCCAAGTACTTCCCATGAGTTTGGCTCTTAATGTATAAATTGATAACAACGTGTACCAATGTTTGGACTCTCACCTTAAGCAAGGAATTCAAAGTGCTTTAAAAAGACTGATGTATCATGAACAGCAAGACAGTGTATGAGAAATGAACAAGACGATAAGCGGCAAGAAATACACTTCACAGATTCCAGGGTATACTAGAAGGATGATAGGACACAGACGCCAAGGCTCCTGGAACTGCAAGATCCATGCTCAGTTAAGCTTATTTCTGGAGGAACATCAACATTCGAAGAAAAGAGCATTTTTATTTTTTTTTGGAGGAAGACACTCGAAGAAAAGAGCATAAAATTCTTTCTGGTGTATAGGAAATTAGAAGTTCATGGGACATACATTGTATTCTGTCAACCATACATTTAGTAGCTCCCAAGATGTGGATACAAGCTCTGTTAAGCTTTTTCCGGACTAAATTTAAAGAAAATAATGACGGCCCTTTCTCATGTATTATGTAACATAGACCTCTAGTTTCCAAAATATGATTAGGTTTATGACAATAATCTCAACCTCTCTTTCCTAATTACAATCTGCAGCTACGCAGAACTCTCACACAAAAGGCTGGATCGAATACTAAAACATTTATTTACCACTTTAACACAGTGTCTTGTTTAACAGTGTCCATGATATAGGATGAAAGGAGTAACTTATTAGGAAGTTGCTCCAACTATTCTCCCTTTTTAACTTCCATGCATTAATAGTATATAAAAAAAGTTAGAAGCCACTTAAAAGCCTCAGCTCTTTAGTTCAAAACATGCATTTTTTATTTCAAAAAAAAAATTAACAGAAAAGGAAGTAACTGTGATGGCACAACAATAAAAGCCTAAACAAAAGTCTCGAATATGATTTATATCTAAAAGTGCATTTAGTTCAATTGAAATTAAAAGAAAAAGCAGAAGACGACACTTCATATCAGGACTAAGGCAAACTTGAAAAGCCGAACTATTGCAACAGTTAAAATATAACAAAAGCTCTTAAAACTTCAGATGTAGAACTCCAATTTGTTTTGAGTGCATTTGAATATCCCAAGTCCCAACAGCGTACAGATGTAGCAACAATTATCTTTTGCCCAAGCAAGTAGCTTAAACAACCCCAAGTACGGCTGTCACTTTAAACTGAAAGTAGTCCAACTTGAAAGGTGCTCATGGTATATATTTATAGCAACTGAAACTGAGCCGAGCCACATAAAACTATTAAAGCATTTTTGGGAATCGACATTCATTCAACTACCTAATAGTTTTTCTGGGGATACTAAGGACTATGTGACAATCCACCAGATAATTAGGCCATAGACTGAATGGGAGTCGAAGAACATCCTATGTATCAAACTTTTTCGCTCCCCCCCACCCACCCACCCACCCAGAAGAAAGAGTAAAAGCAAAACCTGTTTGTATTCTCTCTTTTAACCCTTGATCTTCTTGATTGTGGTTAGATGTATCCTTTCAGATATTGCTTCTGTTAAGGTTAATGAAAGATATAGGTCTTTTTATACAACTTTCTCAGAAAGATACAATATTGTCTTGCCCCTTAAAATCCTCCCATAATTTCATGAATTTCTTGACAAAAATTAGAGACTTAAAATATGCACTTAAATAGAGGAAGGGGAAAATAACCAAAATTGTTTTGGAGGCAAAAAATGAATATTCTTGTTTTAACTTATATATGCACTGATATTGCTTATATTAAATTATATCTACAGTAGTTAGTGTAAATTAATCAGTCTGCCCATAAATTAAATACACATTCTGCAGCCCTAAAAAATTAATCTACTAACACAAGACAATGGATGGAAGGAGCCAGAATTTTACCTCTCTGCTACATATGCAAGCAACTCATCAGTGGCAAAGTATTCCAAGTTGATGTCAACCAATTCTCCTTGGCTGCGATCAACGGCACGGCGACACATTTCCTTTGCCTTACAGTAGGAAACGAGGTAGGTATCACAACAATTATCCATGTTAATGACTCGCCAAATTAACGGATCCTTGCACAATCGCCTCCACGTAGTGCACACTTTCTCTGCTGTCAACAGCATCCCTACTGCCCCCAGCCTCTGTAATATGTCCACCCATATACCTTCCGGAAGTTCCAACCATCGGGGCTTTTTCTCCATCGCCCCATTCCTCTTCTTACCTTTTCCTCGTTTTGCTTTTCCTTTTCCTCGTTTTGCTTTTCCTTTTCCTCGTTTTGCTTTTCCTTTTCCTCGTTTTGCTTTTCCTTTTCCTTTTCCTCTCTTATTCATAATTTTTTAGGGTTTGATTGATTGAGAACTGTTGGGGTAAATGGATGAGGAGAGAGGAAAGCTAAATAGGACATCGAAATGCAATTTTTCCCTTTCCCTTTCCCTTTCCCTTTCCATTCATTTTTTCTTTCAAGGTTCGACTTGTTTGTTTGGATAGTTGTTATATATTTAGGATGGTTTGGTTCGGCCAGATATTTTATAAAATTTGTACCATACTAATTTTTCGGTTATTCTCTTATGTATAATCAAAATTAGACTATTCAAAACCATCTCATTCATGTCGGTTTTTCTTCGTTATCGGTATGGTTCGGTTAATTTTCGGTAATTTTTTTAAATGTCATGTAAAAGTCAGTAGTAGAAGTAGAATGCAATAATATATAAACTTTTTTAGGACTTAGAAAAACTCTCTAGACATTTTTACAGTTTAAAGTGATGAATTAAGAAAATATGAAAGATGGCTAGAGTATCGTTTCATCAACTATTCTACAACATCGTAAAAGAAGCTAAGCAAATACCAAAAAATATTAATCACACGAGTGGAAAGATATTAATCAAGTTGGGATTCAAGAATAAAGTCTATAGAAGATTAATTCAAAAAGATAAATCTAAATCATACGAAAGGAAACATATTCAATACATTGTAGTTTGCTACACATAATCGCTACAATACCTTGTGTATTGCTAGTGAATATATGCTGAAAATATTTTAGTTTCAATAGAAGTAGCATAATAGGTTTGGGAATTAGAATTTTGAGTTAATTACTTGTTGACTTGTAACTGTTTTATAATTCCAAGGCCCAAGAAAAAAATTTAATGCTTACTATTTTTAAACTTAATATATAAATCTATTTTTCACATTGTAAATTATTCGGTACGGTTCGGTATTTTTTCGATTTATTTTCATAAAATAAATAACCTACCCTACTATCGGTACGGTTATAGATTTATATAAAAACCTACGCTTTTATGAAAAGAAACCTAAAAATCTGTTCGGTTCGGTACGGTTTGGTCGGTTTAGTCAGTTTTTAAATATCCATTGATACCCCTATATATATTATAGGGAAAAGGGTGAAATAAACCCTGATATATTGTTCACTTTTATTTTTTTATTATACTATTGAGTCACATCTACCCTTATCGTTAGCTAAACCTTTTGAAAATACCCTTCACCTAGCGAAATGTCACCAAATTAAAAAAAATTATTTTAAAACCCATTATAACGCATTAAAATCCTTTTATTTACGGCACTTTTTTCTCACAGATTAGTCATCTGCTTCGCAGTCACTTATTGAACTCAACAAGTGAAAGACATAAAAATATCGACAACTATATATTCATTTATATATTTAGTCCCAATTGTTTTAATATCCTTATTGTATTGTCACGGGTCGGAATTCCCACCCTCGGGCCCGTGATAGCGTCTAACATTTCACTTGCTAGGCAAGGCAACGTTAGAGGATTCTTAATGCCAACTTTAGTAAATTTCAATAACAGAAACATTTAAGTTAAAGAGAAGCTAAAACAGAATTTGCGGAATAACATAAAACCCATAATATCCGATACATTGAGGATCTGGAGTCATAATTGACGAGCTTCTAAGATTTACTACAGACAAAGTCCGAAAGAAAATACAATTGTTTTGGAAGAGAGAAAACACTAAAATAAAGAAGCTAAGAAAGGACTCCAGGGTCTGCGAACGCCAGCATATCTACCTTGGGTCTCCGACAAGCAAGTCCAGCTGCTAACCTCACGATCAGCGAGGGCCGATACCAAAATCTGCACAAGAAGTGCAGAGTGTAGTATGAGTACAACCGATCCCACATACTTCGTAAGTGTCGAGTCTAACCTCGAAGAAATAGTGACGAGTCTATGACAAGCCACTCACATAATAAACATGTGCAGCTAACAGTATATGTACAAGAAAACAACAATAATAGCTAAACGTGTACTATTGGGATGGGGCATGCTAAAGGGAGGAATAGGATATAAGAGATATAAGGGAAATGGAAACCATAACAGTCAATCTGTCTTTAACCAGTGAAAATAATTAAACACAATAAAGAAAATTGCACGGCATCACCCTTCGTGCTTTTACTCTCAACCTCATAATGAAATAATGATACTGCACGGCATCACCTTTCGTGCTTTTACTTTCATCCTCACAATATGAATCAATAGATATGGCACAGAATCATCCTTCGTGCATTAACTTTCATAACATAGCACAACATCACCCTTCGTGCATTAACACTCTCAATATGGTACGACATGCTTTAACACTCTCTCTTACCACACAACAATGAACAAGTATAAAGCAGGGAGATAGAATCAACAATAACAAGCCTTATTTCAACAATGGTTCCACAATACCAATATCAACTTAAGAATCAACACTCAATTATCACAAAAACCTGTAAACACGATAAGAACGATCAATTTAGTAAGTAACTAGTCTAAGCATGGATAACAAGATCAAAGTAAGCAATAAACTACAAGGAACAAGCCCCACCCGCATGCTTTAACCCGAAAATAACGCATAAGTACCCGTCACCTCACGTATATGTTGTACCTAACATCCAAACATGTAGCAAATAGACAAACAAATCCTAATCCCTCCAGTCAAGGTTAACCACGACAATTACCTCACTCTGAAAGGTCCACTCAAAGCTCAATCACAGTTTTGCCTTTCAAACAAGCCTCCGAACCAATCTCGCAAATTACCAACCAAACGATTCCAATTAAGCCTTAGAAACTACCCACGATTGCAAAGGATTCAATATAGGCCATTATTGAAAAANACCCCGAGCCCGATTATGTTATTTGTTTTGGAATCCTTCTAAATTTCCAATTTACAAAAATCCCAAATTATACCCAAAACCCCCAATTTCCACCATGAAAACACAAGATTTTAGGTTGAAATCTTAGGAAATGTAGTGAAAGATTGAAATAAACTAGTTTAAAATCACTTACCAATGATTTGGGGAAGAAAAGTCCTTTGGAAAATCGTCTCTAAGGTTTCTTGCTTTGAAAATTTTGAAGAATGAGCAAAAATCCCATCTAAGTCAAGCTTTACCCAACTGCAGATATCGCAAATACAATATCATGTTCGTAATTGCGATCATTGCATTTGAGAGAAAGAGGTCGCAATTGTGAACTTCTTCAGAAATCCCAGTGATCGCAAATGTGATAAAATAGCCGCAAATAGCAAACGTTGCAACCCTCGCAAATGCGACCTTCCCTTCGCAAATGCGACCTTCCCTTCGCAAATGCGAAGATTCTCAAAATAGTACTGAGTTGCAAATCCAACTCTGACTTCAGAAAAGCGGAAAGGACAAGTTCACAAATGCGAACTCTAGCCTCGCAAATGCAAGTATATGGTGGCCCAGCTACTTTTCAAAAATGCGATGAGTAGTTGGAAAATACAAACCCATCAGAGGTCGCAAATGTGATGCTTGATCTCGCATTTGCGAGATCAGAGGCCTGCACTTGAACTGAAACACCAGTAACATTTTCTAAGTCCAATTTCACTCGTAGCCTATCCGAAACTCACCGGAGCCCTCAGAGCTCTAAACCAACTATGCACACAAGTTTAAAAAATTATACGAACTTGCTCACGTGATCAAATCACTAGTATAACACCTAGAACTACGAATTGAACACCAAATGAAATGAGATTTTCAAAAAAAATTTGAAACTTCTATTTTCACAACTGGGCGTCCGAATCACATCAAACCAATTTCGTTTCTCACCAAATTTGACAGAAAAATCATAAATATAATATTGGACTTATACTGGGTTCCTTAACCAAAATACGGACCCGATATCCAAAAAGTCAAACCTTGGTCAAACATTTCAAAATCAGTAAGCCTTAAACTTTCAAATTTCTACAAATTGCGATAACTCTAGCTAGGGACTTTTGAATTAGATTTCGGACATACACCCAAGTCCTAAATCACGATATGGACCCACCGAGACAGCCAAAATATAAATACGGGTCTGTTTGCTCAAAATGTTGAACGAGGATTTTAAGGCAAAAATTTCATATTTTTCTCAGTTTTAACATAAAAGCTTTTCGGAAAAATGCCCGGACTGCGCACGTAAATTGTGGAAGGCTAAAATGAGATATTTAAGTTTTCAGAACACAGAATTAGATTTTAAAGCATACGATGACCTCATGAGCAGCACCTGAGGACTATGCTTCAGACCTTGAGAGAAAAGGAGTTATATGCAAAATTTTCAAAGTGTAGGTTTTGGCTAGACTTAGTTGCATTCTTGGGTCATGTGGTGTCGAGTGATGGGATCAAGGTGGTACTGAAGAAGGTGGAAGTAGTGTCGAGTTGGCCCAGACCGTCCTCAGCTACGGAGAATCGGAGTTTTCTTGGTTTGGCGGGGTATTACCATCGATTTGTAGAAGGTTTCTCATCTATTTCAGCACCTATGACTCGGCTGACCCAGAAGGCTGCTCCATTCAGGTTGACGGAGGAGTGTGAGGTGAGATTTCAGAAGCTCAAGACAGCTTTGACTACATCCCCATTATTGGTATTGTCTACAGGTTCGGGGTCTTATACTGTATAATGTGATATGTAGCGGATTAGTCTCGGCACGGTGTTGATGCAGGACAGTAGGGTAATTGCCTACGCGTCCAGACAGCTGAAAGTGCACGAAAAGCACTATCATGTCAACGACCTTGAGTTAGCAGTTATTGTTCATGCCTTGGAGATTTGGTGGCACTATTTGTATGGTATTCCTTATGAGATTTACACTGATCACCGAAGTTTACAGCATCTGTTCAAATAGAAGGTCTTAACTTGCGTCAATGGAGGTGGTTGGAGCTGCTCATGGATTATGACATCACTATTTTGTACCATCCCGGGAAGACCAACATGGTGGCTGATTCCTTGAGTCGCCAGGCGGAGAGTTTGGGGAGCTTATCATATCTTCTAGTAGCACAAATATCATTGGTGTTGTATGTTCGTGCCTTAGCCAACCAGTTTCTTAGTTTAGATATTTATGAGCCGAGTCAAGTGTTGGCTTGTGTGGTCTCTTGGTCTTCTCTTTATGATCGTATCAGGGAGCGGCAGTATGATGACCCCCATCTGCTTGTCCTTAAGGACACGGTTCAGCACAGTGATGCTAAGGAGGTCACTATTGGAGATTATGGTGCACAGAGGATGCAGGGCAGGCTATGTGTGCCCAATGTAGATGGTTTACGTGAGTTGATCTTCTAGGTGGCCCATAGTTCGCGGTACTTCATTCATCCCGATGCCGCAAAGATGTATCAGGACTTGAGGGAACATTACTTGTGGAGGAGAATGAAGAATGACATAGTGGAATATGTAGCTCGGTGAATAAATTTCCAGTGGGTTAAATATGAGCATCAGCGGCCAGGTGGATTGCTTCAGAAATTAGAGATTCCAGAGTGGAAATGGGAGAGGATCACTATGGATTTCGTTGTTGGGCTTCCATGGACTTAGCGGAAGTTTGGTGTAGTTTGGGTGATTATGGATAGGTTGATCAAGTTAGCTCATTTCATTCCTGTGTTGACTACCTATTATTCTGATCAACTGGCTCGAGTTTATATCTGCGAGATCGTCAGGATTCATGGCGTACCGGTATCTATCATCTCTGATCGGGGTACGTAGTTTACATCACAGTTCTGGAGGGCCGTATAGCATGAGTTGGGTACTCAAGTGGAATTGAGCATAACATTTCATCCTTAGACGGACTGACAGTCCGAGAGCGCTATTCAAATATTAAAGGATATGCTTCGTGCTTGTGTGGTGGAGTTTGGAGGTTTGTGGGATCAGTTCTTGCCAATTGCGGAGTTTGCCTACAACAACAATTATTAGTCGAGCATCCAAATGGCACCGTATGAGGCTTTGTAAGGTAGGTGGTATCGGTATCTAGTGGGTTGGTTCGAGCCGGGTGAGGCTAAGTTATTGGATACAGACTTGGTTCAGGATGCTCTGGAGAAGGTTAAGGTGATTCAGAATCGACTTCGCACAACCCAGTACAGGCAGAAGAGTTATGTGGATTGGAAGGTTCGCGATGTTGAATTCATGGTTGGAGAGCGGGTCTTGCTCCAGGTGTCACCCATAAAGGGTATTATGAGGTTCGGGAAGAAGTACAAGTAGAGCCCAAGGTTCATTGGCCCATTCGAGGTATTGTGGCATGTTGGGAAGGTTGCTTATGAGCGTGCCTTGCCTCCCAGTCTAGCAGGAGTTCATCCGGTATTTCATGTTTCTATGCTCCAGAAGTATCACATGGATTCGTCTCATGTGTTGGATTTCAGCTCAATCCAGTTAGACAAAAATTTATCTTATATTGAGGAGCCGGAGGCTATTTTGGACATGCAGGTTCGAAAGCTGAGGTCAAAGAACATTGCTTCAGTGAAGGTTCATTGGAGGGGTCAGCCGGTCTAGGAGGCGACTTGGGAGACCGAGCATGATATGCGCAGCCGTTATCCTCATCTTTTCACCACTTCAGGTATGAGCCTATACTCTTTCGAGGACGAACAATTATTTTAAGAGGGGGTGGATGTAACGACTCGGCCAGTCGTTTGAGAGAATTAGCCACGATTCCCTATTTATTGCTTTCCCTCTATCGTTTTCTACTTATGTGACTTGCCGGGGGGTCTTGTTGTGGTTTCAGAGTGATTTGGGACACTTAGTCCCTAAAACAAAAGTTTGAGTTCTATCGTAGTTGGAACTATCTGAAAACGAATCCAAAATGGAGTTTTGTCGGTTCTGTTAGCTCCGTTGGGTGATTTTGGACTTAGGAGTGTGTCTGTATTGTGTTTTGGAGGTCTGTAGTTGAATTAGGCTTGAAACGGCGAAAATTGAATTTTTGGGAAGTTTGACCGAGAGTGGATTTTTTTATATCGGGGTCGGATTCCAATTCCGGAAGTTGGAGTAGGTTCGTAATGTTAATTATAACTTTTGTGCAAAATTTAGGGTGAGTCGGATGTGATTTGATAGGTTTCAACATCGGTTGTAGAAGTTTGAAGTTTCAAAGTTCATTAAGTTTGAATTGGAGGGTGATTTGTATTTTTAGCATTATTTAATGTGATATGAGGGATCGGCTAAGTTCTTATGATGTTTTAGGACTTGTTGGTAAGTTTGGTTGGGGTCCCGGGGGCCTCGGGTGGATTCCGAGTGGTCAACGGACTAGATTTGGACTTGAAAAATTTCAGAAATTTTTGGTGTCTTCAGTTACTGGTTTCCTTTTATGCGGTCACGTAGGAGGAGACGTGATTGCGAAGCCTTGAATTAGGAAGTCACCTTTTTGTTTTATGCGATCGCAGTAGATCATCCCCGATCGTGAAATTTGTGTGGCCATTGATACGCGAATGTGTAGCCCTTTCCGTGTTCGTAGTGAAGAAGAGAGGACCTGGGCAGTGGGAGGATTTACTCTATGCGGTCGTGTGGAGTCTTACACGATCTCGTAAGTCAGCTTGGTACGCGTTATCGAGCAGATATCTGCGTTCGCGTTGAGTATATTTAAACGGTTGGGATTTTGTTCTACGCGATCGTATGAGATGTTCTGCGATAGCGTAGTGTGAGCATCTGGGCAGAGTATAACATTTCAAAATTGAGGGTTTATCCATTTTTAACATAACTTGAGATAGAGAGCTCGGATTTGGACGAAAATTTGAAGGATTTTCAGAGGCCTCGATTGGATTTGGGCCATTTGGAGTCAGATAATCAAGTAAAGGGCATTCTTATTGTTTGATTGAGCTTGGTTCAAGGTAAGTGGCTTGCCTAACCTTGTGTGGGGGAAATCCCATTAGACTTTGGCACTATTGTGATACTTCTGTGATATGTGAGCGTCGTGTACGTGAGGTGACGAGTTCGTACACGGGCTAATTGTTGTAAAATCCGGGTTTTCTCTAAGAAATATCCTGTTACATCTTAATTAAGTTATACTAGCATATGTAGATGTCTTGTTTAGCCTAGTTTCGCATGCCTACGTGTCTTAAATGCTTATTTAATTCTGTGCAGCATATTTAGTTGAAATCCTACCTTTACTTGAATTGTATCAACCTTAGCTGTAGGATTCTTGTTGTTAATTGCTTACTTCACTGATTTGAACTGATGTTTACTTTTGGGACTATGAGGCGGTACCCCGAGAGATTCTCCTTGCATATTTACTTTTGGGATTATGAGGCGGTACCTCGGGAGATCCTCCTTGCATATTTACTTTTGAGACTATGAGGCGGTACCTCGGGAGATCCCCTTGGACATTTACTTTTGAGACTACGAGGCGGTACCTCGAGAGATCTCCTCGCACATTTACTTTTGAGACTACGAGGCGGTACCTCGGGAGATCTCCTCGCATATTTACTTCTGCGACTACGAGACGGTATCTCGGGAGCGACCCTGTTGTTATCTCAGTGTGTTGTGTTGTTATTTCTCTGTGATTTCTTTCTGTTAGATTCTCTGTTTTACTTCATTTTATTATATCATCTGTATTATTATTATATTCTAGTAGGGTCGGACCTGACCTCGTCACTACTCTACTGAGGTTAGGCTTGGCACTTATTGGGTACCGTTGTAGTGTACTCATGTTACTCTTCTGCACATGTTTTGTGTGCAGATCTAGGTGCTTCTTATCAGCCCCGCTATTAGCTGAGAGTGCTTTGTTGTACAGAGACTTCAAGGTACATATGCCGCGTCCGCAAACCTCGGAGTCCCCTTCTATTCTCTCCTTTCTGTATTTTACTTAGATTCTGGTGTATAGAGACATTAGTTTTTTCTGTAGCTTGTGACTTATGACTACCGGGTTTTGGGAAGCATACTGTGTATTCTCGAGTGTTGGGTTTGTACATGCCGAGCGGCATCTTATCAACTATTTTATTATCCTGTTGAAGCTTATTGTTAATTTTACTTTTATTTTCGTTTTTCCGCAATTTGTTAGGATTATCTAGTCGTAGAGACTAGGTGCCGTCACGATATTTTACGGAGGGAGAGTTGGGTCATGACACACATATTATACATAGACCTTTACACAAACAGCCGACTGGATCATGGTTTATTTTTTCTAGCAGATATACATATATTATATATTGATTATACACATTATCTACAATGTAACCATAAGTGTTTGAGAGTCTAGTTTAGGAGGAGAACTTTTCGGGACAAGTGTTATTGTGTCTCTTGTGATTGCCTTTTTGTGAGGTTTTTCTCTCGATATTTTGTACTCTTTTTTATATAGTGAATTGCTCATCTCCATCTGTGCACGTAGGACAATTGACCGAACCACGTTATATGTTTGTGTCTCTTTTGATTTATCGTCGTTGAAGGTTTACTTTACTAACTACCGCATGACACCGGATTATTTCGATCCTAACAAGTACTTAAATAAACAAACTTAGAGAAGGAATTTGAAACCCAAGTCAACCGATAACATGTCACCTGCATCAACTGCATAACTCAAATGAGAATTGAAGATCGTCCAAAGAATCATAAGGATGCTTTATGTCTTTAATTTGTTGACAAATTTTATTACCCTAATCTTTGTTGAATCTAATGTTAAAGCATTGTAGTAGGTCAACTAATACAGGGTGAGGACAAGTATCAAAAATAGCTTCGAAGCCTTCATTTGTCATACTGTTCTCCATGAGCTGAAGGTGGTGCAAGGTAGGCAGGTTTTTAGCAGTAGCTAGAGCCTCTTTGTTTCTTTCATCTTCTCCATCAGAGTCCTCATAAACATCCATATTGAATACTATGACTTATTCAATCGAAACAGACTTCAACTTTGGGCAAGAATGACCAAAAGCTTCAATGGCTTCTGGTGATTAATGATTGATTAATTAGAATATTGGTAAAAGGCTCTTTTATTCCCTCAGCTATATTTTCTTTTTTGGATAAGAAGTATCCACAAGCTGATATCATGACTAATATGCTAAAGTTATTCCTTAGAGATACAAAGGAACAATTTCCGTGGCATTGAAAATGAAAGGAGAGTTTGTGAGTAATTAAATAAACTTAGAGAAACTTGATAAAATTTGATAATGAGAAACTTGATGAAATTTGGAGAGACCCGAAGAAGTGTTCATTATTTGAGCAATTGTACTAGTCATGAAGACTTCATTGAGACTAACATTGCCGCGGGTCAAGTGATACAAGATTAGGAGTCCAGAGTGCTTTATAACTAAAAGAGGATTGTATCATGAGCACTATTACACACAAGACATTGTACAAGACCATGCATGGCAGAAAAATAACAGTTCAGAGTTTCCAGGGTATGCTAGAAGGAAGAAATGTTCAGCAACTGGACATCAAAAAACTCCCAAAAATGCACAATCCATTCTCAATGAAGCTTATTTGTGGAGGAACATCAGCATTCAAAAGAAAGAGCCTAGACTTCTGCTTTCCTGATATGTACAGTGTAGTAGTCAACAGAAGTTGTGCCTGGGATACACTATGTCATGCCTGCTAATGTGAAGTTGGAAGGGTAAACAAGTGAGGTAAAAGAAGACTTGGATAAGGGTTCCCTTTTGTATTAGGTGGACAAAATAGCTTGAGAGAAATCGTAGGTGCTTCGAGGGTAGGAGGAAAACTGTTCCTTTAATTTGTAAGAAACAGATGTATTCAAAATCTTGACTTTGGTGTTATGCCTTCTCTGATTTTTGACACTGATGTTGTGTTGGAGTTCTAAGATTCCCTCTTATTGCAAGGGTTTAACTCTGACTATTGTACTGATGCAGTACCACAACTCAGAAGTATAGTTTAGTGGTCAAGAAGTTCAAAACCTTCAGAAAGTCACGAGAACATTATTGCATATGGGATGTCGAAATTAGTTGTATTTCAATTGAAATTTGATTATTATAATACTAAACTTATATATATCACTAATTGTGTGCTTTACTTATAAAACTGTTCCTCATATGGGGGATTTTCAGTATAAAACAGGGCAGCTTCCATAAGAGAAAAAAAGTTCTAAACAAAGAACAAAAACAAAACAAACAAACAAACAACAGCCACGGTCCACTCAAGATGATGGAAGCCCAAAGTAAGAAAAGCCAGAAATTACCTATTTGCTATGGTATCTAATCAACAGATCAGTGAAGAAATACTCCAAAGAGATATCAAGTAATTGACCATGGCTGCGATCAACGGCATGTCGGAGGTGTCCCAATCATTGGACATGTCAATGACTCGCCACATAAAAGGATGCTTACATATTCGCCTCCAAGTAGTGCATACTTTCTGTTGCAGTCTCCAATATCTCCACAGCACCCAGTCTGTGTAATATGTTTGCCCATATTCCTTCCGGCAGTTCCAGCCATGGCGGCTTTTTCTCCTTTTTATTTTTACCTTTTCCTTTCCGCTTCTATTCATTTGTTTTCTAGGATTCGACCTGTTTGATCTACGGGGGGAATGGAAGCTATATTGGCTGCTCTCTAAAGTGGCAGAGAAAGGGAAAAGTTTTGAATTTTGAACTCTTCTACTGTTTGCTTTGCATAGTTTCCCATGAAAACTAGTACTACACCCCGACTGGTAAAAGCTTTAACTGCTACATGCATTGTTTTATAATGGATACGCATTTATTTCATCTTTATGAGCACCATTCTTACTGGTAGCATTTAATGGATTGTATCCTACAACTTTTAATACACTGTTCGTTATAAAGAATTTATCATTCATGCCTGTCATTACACATTTTTCTACGGCCCTCATAATTGACATTAAAGAATGGCATGATCCTAGTACCTTGTTTCATAGGTGCAGCTATAAATAATGAGTTATTTTATCATTGCAAAGGACACTAATTTCTAGCAAGCTTATGCTATAATCTATTAAAAGTTTTATACAATTTTATCCTCTTGTTTTTTTATTTCACTGATGTTATGCCCAGAAGCCCTGCTCCCGGAACTATAAATAGTAAAGGTCCTGCAGGAGCAACAAGAGGTCATTCTCGGCCAATTCACACAGTAGGATAAGGTTATGACAGAACAAAAGAAGGCGTTATCGGGTGCTTCCAATAACGCGAATGGACGAGGTTACGTTCCTCCCGGTGCCCCCGCAAATCAAACAACGCAAAAGGTCGTCAATAACACCCCGAGGGGCATCGATGGGGCCGGGGGGAGCATATCCGATCACAATAATGAGAGTGATCCCTTCAAAAGCAAACTCAATGAGGGAAGTGAATGCCCGCATGGACCAAATCTCGGGTGCACCATCGGTGCTGAAAGGGCCGGACTCAAAGAAGTATACTCAGTTGTCGTACAAACCAATCGTGACACCAGAATTGATCCCCAATCAGTTTAAACCCGATGTGCCAAAATATGATAGGACTTCGGACCTTCAGGAGCATATTACCACCTATACAACGGCGGTGAAGGGGAACGATATATCTCCCTACGATATCGAATCTGTTTTGCTGAAAAAATTCGGAGAGACTCTCAGGAAGGAGCCTTGACGAGGTATTTTCCGTTACCCGAACATTCCAAATATTCCTTTGAGATGCTCACGGATTCTTTCATTAAGGCTCATGCCGGGGCCAGAAAGGTGCAGGACCGAAAGGCATAAATATTTAGAATTGCACAAGGAGAGCCCGAGTTGCTGCGAGAATTCGTAACCCGGTTTCAGAAGGAAAGGATATTGCTCCGGGTTGATCCGGGATGAATGGGCGGCTGAAGCATTCACCAAGGGTTTGAATCCAAGAAGTTCTGATGCTTCCCGAAAGTTGAAGGAAAGCTTGTTTGAATTCCAAGCGACGACTTAGGCGTATGTTCACAACTTGTATGAGTCAAAGATAAGGATTGAGGATGATTAGCTCGGCTTCCTGGCATCGGCTAAAGGTTGGGAGAATAATAAAGAGAAATGAAAAGACGATTTTGACACAGATAGACGGTCTTCGAGGGGCCAGTTTTTGCCTGACGAACGAGCATAAAGACGTGGCTAAGTTTTCTGATTGGCAGACAGGTTCGTTACCGACAGAAGAACTGATCACGGCAGAAACAACTGATCGCTACAAGACAAGGAAGCATCAGGTCTTGAGATTCTACATATCCCAAACTTTCAAAATACAACTTTAACGTCAGTGTAGTAGAGTTAGTATCGGCTATGAGAAACATTATAGAAGCACGGTTCCCGAAGCCAATGAGGTCCAATCCCAGCTAGAGGGATTCGAATTTGTGGTGTGAATACCACGGGACGGACGGCCACCAAACTAGGGACTGCAGACATCTACGTGAAGAGGTGGTGACACTACTGAAAAATGGCCACCTCAGGGAATTCTTAAGTGACCGGGACAAAAACAATTATGGCCGCAACAGTGATAACACGGAGCCCTCAAAAATAGGAGAAGACCCCCTGCCAGACGATCAATATGATTTTCGGGGGGAACGATATTAACGGGGTTACCTTCTTGGCAAAAAAAAAAGATAAAGGCAATAGTAACCCACGGCAAGAGGCTCCGGGAAGTCGCTAAATATGATATCATTTTCACGGAAGAAGACGCAGACGAATAATTGCTACTACAATGACGCATTGGTAATTTCTTTAAATGTATTAGATTTTAAAATCAAACGTGTTTTGGTAGATTGAGGAAGTTCGGCCAGTATCATACAATGGAGGGTATTGGAGCAAGCCAAACTTACCAGAAGCATCATTTCTCCAACAAAACTCCTCGTCGGGTTCAACCTTGCAAGTCTGACAACCCGATGAGAGATCCTGCTGCCCACAAATGTCGAGGGGGTGATGAAGACGACCCTTTTTGAGGTTGTGGACGGTCATATGGGTTAGAATATTATTCTGGGAAGACCGTGGTTGCACGAAATGAAATCTGTACCATCAACGTATCATTAATTGTTGAAATTCCCAACTCCTGGGGGGATTAAACAGATAAAAGGTGACCAACCGGCGTCAAGGGAGATGAATGCGATTTCGGTCTCCAGTAGAAAATGGAAGGAGAATGTGGCATGGAAATTGCAGGAACCGTCACCTGCTCCCGAATCAAGTGAAGTTAACTAGGGAGAAGAAGCGTCGGAATCTTATTAGGTGCCAAGATATTTCCAGTTACCAGAAGAGACGGACGCAACAAAGTCCACAGTGGAAGATCTTGAGCAAGTCGCATTATTTGAAAAGTTCTTGGAGAGGAAATTCCACTGGGGGACAGGACTGCACCCCGAGCTCAAGTATGGATTTATTGAATTTCTTATGTTTAATGTCGATTGTTTTGCATGTTCACATGCGGATATGACATGTATCCCGACGGAAGTGGTCGTACACAAGCTAAGCTTGGATTCCAACATTCCTCTGGTAAGACAAAAGAAACGTCTTATTGCCGCCAGAAATAAATTCGTCAAGGAAGAGGTAACTCCCTTACTTGATATCGGTTCGATACGATAGGTAAAGTATACAGACTGGCTAGCTAATGTAGTAGTAGTAGTTCCTAAGAAGAACAATAAGTTTCGCATGTTTTTAGACTATAAGAGGCATGCTCAAAAGACTTGTTCCCACTGCCAAACATCGATCAAATGATTGATGCAACGGTCGGGCACAAGTTAATGAGTTTCCTCGATGCTTATTCCAGATACAACCAAATTAAGATGAACCCGGAGGATTAGAAAAAAACTTCGTTCATAATGAATTTCGGCATATATTGCTATAATGTTATGCCTTTCGGGATGAAGAACGCCGGACCACTTATCAGCGGCTCGTAAACAAGATTTTTTAAAAGTAGATTAGGAAAACCATGGAAGTTTATATAGACGATATGCTTGTTAATTCTTTGAAGGCAGGTGATCATCTTATGAATTTGCAAGAAACTTTTGACATCCTAAGGAAGCATAATATGAAGCTTAACCCCGAGAAGTGCGCGTTCGGGGTCAGCTCTGACAAGTTCCTAGGATTTCTGGTATCACAAAGGGGGATTGAGGTAAACCCCGATAAGATCAAAGACATCCTGGACCAGCTATCAAGCGTAAAAGAGGTTCATAGGCTCACAAGGAGATTGGCTGCTTTGAGCATGTTCATTTCTCAGTCATTAGAGAAGTGCCCATGTTTCTTCGCACTGCTCAAAAAGAAGAACAATTTCAAATGGACCCTGGAATGCCAGCAAGCTTTGAGGGATTTGAAAAGGTACTTATCAAGCCCTCCGTTATTATTAAAGCCGGAGGAATGTGAAAAATTGTTAATCTACCTAGCAGTCTCAGAGGAAGCGATAAGTGTCGTTATAGTCCGTGAGGACGAAGGTACATAATCTCCTATTTATTACGTCAGTAAAATTTTAATGGGAGCAGAAACTTGCTTTTTGGAGAAGATGGCCTCAGCTCTCATAGTCGCCGCTCAGAAGTTGAGGCCCTACTTCCAATGTCACCCGATAGTTGTCGTGACCACCTTTCCCTGCGGAATACCCTTCACAAACCAAAAGTCTCGGGCAGGTTGGCCAAATGGGTCATCGAAATAAGTGAATTTGACATAGAATATAAACCTATGATTGCGATTAAGTCACAAGTTTTGGCCGACTTTGTGACTGATTTCAGTTCAGGATTACTGCCTCTGGCAACCAAAGAAGCGGTGATGGTGTCAGAATCGACATCGGGAGTTTGGACTCTATTTACAGACGGATCTTCCAACTTAAAGAGGTTTGGGCTTGGCATAGTATTAACCACACCTTCAGGAGAAACTCTAAGGCATGCCATAAGAACGATCCCTTTGACTAATAACGACCTAAAGTATAAAGCTTTGATTGTGGGACTTGAATTGTCTTGGGGACTAGATTTCGAGGAAATAGAAATCAAATGCGACTCCCAGTTGTTGGTAAATCAGGTCTACGGGATCTTTGCAACCAAAAAGGTGTGCATGCAATAGTACGTAGTGAAGGTTCAGGCTCTTCTTGCTCGATTCCGGGAGTGGTCAATTACGCATATTCTGAGGAAAGAAAATGCAGAAGAGGATGCATTATCTAACCTAGATTCATCAACGAAAATGAAGGATCAAATTCTGAGATAGTAGTATAGCTCATGCACTCGGTTCTGGACGCAGATAGCTACTATGAGGTGAATATAACAAATTTGGCCTGGGATTGGAGGAATGAGATCATTGATTATCTCGAACATGGGAAGTTTCCCGAAGACTCCAAGGCATCCCGGGCGCTGCGTGCCAAAGCTGCACGATATAGCTTCAATGAGGTCAACTGTACATAAATATTTCTAAGGCCCGCTAGCTTGATGCTTGGGAGCTTCCGAAGCTAATTATGTTATGCATGAAGTCCACGAAGGGATATGAGGAAATCATTTGGCGCATACTCCTTGGTACTTATATTGGTAAGGGAAGGATACTATTGGCCTCGAATAGAACAAGACACCAAAGCTTTCACTCAAAAATGCGATAAGTGTCAACGCTACGCACCACTGGTACATCGACCAGCAGAACTGTTGCACTCAAATGTATCCATGGTCGTTCATGAAGTGGGGCATGTATATCGTCGGACCACTGCCCCTGGCCCCTGGCAAGGTAAGATTTCTTTTGGTTTCGACTAACTATTTTTCTAAGTGGTTGAAGCAAGTCCTTATCAGAAGATCGGTGGACGTGAAGTGGTGGATTTCTTGTGGGAGAACAAAATTTGCAGATTTGGAATACCAAAAGAGATAGTTTGCGACATCGGACCACATTTTATAGGCACAAAGATCACAAAGTTCTTTGAAGACCTGAAAATCAAGAGAATCACATCTTTGCTCTATTATTAGAGCGCAAATGGTCAAGCGGAATCAACGAACAAAGTGATTATACAAAATCTCAAAAAGAGAATGGAAATAGCTAAAGGTAAATGGCCTGAGGAACTGCCTGGTGTGCTATGGGCGTAGAAAACAACGGCCAAATTGAGCACATGAGAAACTCATTTCTCCCTTGTGTACGGAGCATAAACCTTAATCCTAGTAGAAGTAATTGAAAAGGCCAACAATGAAGCAGTGTTAGTCAACTTGGAGCTACTCGATGAGTGCAGGGACTTCGTGCATATAAGGATGGCAGCCGAAAAGCAGAGAATAGAAAGATATTATAATCGAAGAGCCAACCTCCGTTATTTCAAAGTGAGAGACTTAGTTCTAAGGAAAGTAACTCAAAACACCGGGAACTCAACGTAGGGAAGCTAGGTACAACATGGGAAGGCCCCTATCGTGTTTCAGCTGTCATCGGGACAAGTTCATATGAGTTAGAGAATCAAGATGTAGAAAAGTTTCCAAGCAACTGGAATGTGGCACACCTCAAGAGATATTATTGCTGATGAACATGACCTGTACTGAAAGTATGTGCTGCACTCTTTTTCCCTTCGTCTAGTTTTTGTCCCAATTGGGTTTTTCTAGCAAGGTTTATAATGTGGCAGCAATGGAAAGCATACTACGACGAAGGTTTCAACAACAACAATAAGAACTTTTAATAGAAAGGCACACAAGCGAAGAACCACTCCGGAGAGGTTAGATAATCTTTGGCTCGGTAGCACAATTCCCACCGGGAAATTAAGTTCTCTATCGAGCAAAGGTTACCGACCGTTCACAAGTCCAAACCACTAGGGGATTGTTAGATAGTCTTTGGATCGATAGCATAAATTCCTGTGGGAAAGTGAAGTTTGTTACCGAACTAAAGATTATCTAGAAATTCATTAGTTGAGTCCTCGAAGGTGCAAAACTTTCAGCGTTACATTCTTCGCATTTGAATACTAAGGGTGGGGGGTTGATATGAGGATACGACAATAATGACTACCACGTCGACCGGAATACATAAACTAGAAACATAGTTGTATCATCGGGACTAGGGACAACGCGGCCAGCCCCCTGGAAACAAGTTGTACAAGTTAGCCACAAGAAATGGCAATTTCTTTTTAGCATAACGAATACTTATGTACTTTTTTAAAATTGAAGGAATAAAGTAAAGTCCTTTTATTTGTATCTCGTTTGTTGTCTAAACGATAAATTGATTTTGTCATTTGAAAATTAAATAAGTACTTCAAATGTTAGTGCCATAATGAGCAGAAGACGTCCTCTTCAAGAGCACCGTAAACATAAGAGGGTTCTCTCTTATAAAAACCCTCATGATAAAGGGTTGATTTAGGAATAATTTGTGCCCGAAATCCAAACACTTTCAAGGGAAAATACACTTAAAGTCTTGCATGATCTAACGCAAACAGTTAAATTTGCAAAAAACTTAAGCAAGAAAGAATGCAAAGATTAAAACTTGCATATATGTTCAAACAAAAGAACGCGGAAGACTCATGCAACACTTCAGAAAAAGATGTTTTTATTCACAATAAATGTGCCAAAACAGCACAGGTACAAAAGTTGGGATAAGAAATGAAAAGTTAAACTGTTGCATCTCCGAAACCCGGAGGAAGAGAAGCATCCACGCCCCCAGGGGAAGTAGGTAGATCCGCCACTGGCTTAGTACCTTGACCCTCATCAGTTTGGCCTTCAACATCTTCGCCCTCCGGTTCCTCTTCAATTCCCGAGGATTCAGAACCGGAACCAGAAGAACCGAAAGCATCAATCCCTGCCGGGAGACCCCTTTTAGCAGCAGACTCCAGCTCACGGGCTTTAGCAATTTCGGCGTCAAAGTCAATGACACCTACTTTAGCCTCTTCCAAGATTTTTCTCCTCATTCTGTACATAAAATGTGTTTCTTAAACAACAAGGAAAGCCACTCGGCACTTGAGTTCTTCCTTAAGTTGGTCAACTTCGGTAGAAAGGTTTTCCCCAGCGGATCTAATAGACTTGAGGCTAATGTCAAGTTCGCGGACAGTGGAGCTGAAAAGTCTATTATGCTCAATAGTCTTCTTATTACTTCTCCTCGAACTGGGCATATTTCACCCCGGCAGTAGCAAGCCCTTCGGTTTGGGAGTCCAAGGCTGCCTCCAAATTGGTCAATCATTCAGTGGAGGCACCATCGCGATCGGATGCTGCAAGAATGGAACTATGGATTTCAGCCCATTTGGCCCTACTCTCTTCAAATTCAACCCTCAACAGCCTCATTAAACGAGCTGTAAATGAGCCTCCTACACAACAGCCTCAGTAGCTTTGGTTTCCAGTTCTGAGCGGCGAGCAACAGTTTGGTCCTGCTCGGCTAAAACTTTATCCCACCCGGAGGTAAGTTCTTCTTTTTCCTGAATCAACCTCTGGAGGTCCTCAAAAACAAGGAAATTGGCTTGCGAAACAAGAAAGACGAACTCAAGATATACTTAATCAAAGACAGGAGAAATGACTAAGGAAATGAAGAGTGTACCGATGCGGCGTTGTGTATAGAAATGTTCAACAAGCACTCTCCCGAGAGAGCATGTATCTTTTTCCAATCTTTTTTTGAAGCCAAATGCTTCAGATTGTTAGCAAGTTCCATCGGGCGGGACAACAAATTTCATCTGGTAGAGACCGAGAGAGTAACGATCCTCCTCTTTTTGCGGATCTTCTGAGGGGGCAGCATAACTTTTCCCCAAATTTTCATGAATTGGGGACTGGGGGAGAGAAACATCCTCTTCTTGGATAGATGCGGCCGGTGGAGATGATATATCAGTTGCTGGTGGAAGAGTTGGTGAAGAATAAGGGTGTTTGTTGGTCGGTAGGTACGATATTTAGATATTTCGGTTCGGTATTTTCGGTATATGGTTTCTTCAAATGCTATACCAATACCGTACCTAATTAAATTTGGAATGGTTCAGTTCGGCTTCAGTTTATTCGGTTCAGTAACTTCGATTTATTCAGTTTGAATACTAACTAGTGCGTAGAGTCATAGACTGTAATATTTTTAATTAAAGAACTCAAAAGAACAAAACTAAAAACATTTGTTGGCAAAAATTTTGTCCAAAACCAGTCAATATCAACCCAGAGAGAGAAAATTATACATAAAGGAAAAAAATTGGTCATTAGAAATGCCTTATTACTTGCTTAGAGTTAATTAATGAACTTATAAAATAAAGGAAAGTAAAATTTTAGAATTTTATATTTATGTTGTAATCAATAATATGTATATTGTGTAATATAATACATATTTCGGTATGGTTTCGGTGTTTTGGTATTTTATTTTCAAATACCAAATACCAAATTATTTTTAAAACATAAACCAAATACCATACCGAATACCAAAATATCAAATACCAAATACCAAAAATTTTGATTTCGGTATAGTAATTTGGTATTTACCAAATTATGCACGGACCTAGTGAAGAAGGAGATGAAGTTGATGGTGTTGAAGGGTGAGAAGAAGTGGCAGCAAACGGAGTGCTGGTTGTTGGTTGCTCATCAATCGAAGATGGCAGGGACCCGGTACTCAGCCCCACAATACCGGGCGTAGTGACTAGGATCCGAAAATGGGAGTTGGCATTTTCCACCATTTCAATCTCCCCCAGAGTGTCGAGGCATCATCCTCGATTGGTGTAACTAACTCAACAAATTGAGATGTCTGTTGAGTTAAGAAAGGTTGTCGTCTTCTATTTAGAGAAGCCCTCTCCTCGCAGGCTTCTCCATCATCATCAATCACGGTATCTATGGTCGGCCCGGGTGTAGGGCTCGTTACCACAACTTTCAAAGACAACTCGAGGGAAGCATTATTCTCCCTCTTATTCTTTCCCCCGTCCATGGAGGAATGTCTTTTTTTGGGTTGCTTGTTCTCCGAACGGAGACTCCAACAAGAAGCACTCATACCAGAAGCAGGCCTCTAGATGCCTATCTGTGAAAAAGTCTTCTGCAGTAGCCTCGTCGCATCAGCATGATCGGCCAAAACATCCTCCTCGTGGACGACAACTGAGCCCTGGGTAGACCTATATTCAACAGGAGAGAAGAATCAGACAACATTCTTATAAGAAAAGGTAAATACAAGATGAATTCAATTTACCATGATTTTTGGCCTTTCCACGTGCGGGTTTCAAGCGTAATAACGTCCAAAATTTCTGAACCCATTGGTCCAACCCTAAGAGGAACAAACTGAGTCCCCGATAAAGGTAAAGGAAGAAACGTTACTAATGACGATACTGGTCTTTAATAGAAGCAGGAACAAACTATATACTTATGAGTGCGGTCCACGATTCCGGGAAAGACGGAGCCGAGGCGAGGATGATGTCACTGGTGGCAATTGAAACAAATCGTTCCATCCATCCCCTGTCGTTATCATCATACATGCTGGACAACGGTGCATGGTGGCCTTGCTTGGTGAATTTAATCATCCCCACAGAAGAAATTGGGGGAATAAAGGTTCATCACGTGAGGTGGGTTAGCTCATCCCCCGTTTCTTGGAACATGCGTCGAAGTCAATTAATCGACCTCCACACGGAAGGACTCACCTGTGCCAAAAATACCTGGTAGTAGAGGTAGAACTCCACAATAACAGAGTCAAGCTCTTCACTCAGAGAAAACATCCCCAAAGTGAAGGGATACATATAGAAGTACGTAAAATCGTTCTTGGGTAAGGTTTCCTGCTCCGCTAGATCAGGAGCGATAATGTCTAAATCCCGGAAATAACAATTTTTCTTCACATCAGGAATACTGTAAGGGCGGATGGAAGACGGATATCTGCCAACGGCCCATGTATGAGGGTTAGCAGAAGGAAGTTTCTCTTCGAAGTCTTTAGTTCTAACAATACTTCTAGGGATGATGGTGCTCACTGTAGGAGGAGCAGCGTCATCGGATTTTCTTCTGTGCTTTGAGGAACTGAGACTTTTTGAAGTAGGATCCATTCTATGTTAGATAAAAAGGAAAAGCTTTTCTCTTATGAAGAGATTTAAAGAAACGTTGAAGAACAGAGTACAAGTTGAATGAAGAGAGTTTGGAGAATTATGGGGTGTGAATAAAGGAGGTTAATGCATATAAGTAAAGTTTTAGGCGGCTAAATTCGTGGCCATTATTACTTGGATAACCGGTAAAAATTATGCTGAATCGTGGGATAACGCATGTTCAGGGCATTAAATGAGGAGAAACGTGCGTCTAATCAACCGTTAGAAGCTTTTCAGAAGGGGTCAGTAAAATTCCCACCAAAAAGAATATTTTTATCAACTTTCCGGTGACACATAGTTATGTTACCGAGAAGTAGGGGACTATCTGTATAGGGTAAAATATGCTATGTTAAGTGATTGAATAAGAGAGTGACACGTGGAGCCGAAGGTAGAGGATAGCTAAAATGTAAGACAACTATTCCATCTGTTACTGGAAATAATGATGCTCATAAAGATGAAATAAATGCTTACCACCCGGTAGCATTTAATGGATTATATCCTACAACATTTATGTAACAACCCGACCGGTTGTTTGATAATTTAAGCTCCGTTCGGTGGCGTAAGGTCATGAACATCTTCACATTGTGTATATTGATCTGCGTGATTGGTTAGATTCAGTGACCGGATTATCCGGGGTCGAATTAGGAGAAAAAAATTCAATTTTGGAAGCTTAAGTGATGGAAGTTGACAGGAAGTTTGACTTTTGTGCAAATGGCCTTGGAATGAGTTTTGGTTAATGTCAACAGCTTCGTATGGTGATTTTGGACTTAGGCGCGCGTCTGGAATTGGTTTTGGATATCCGTAGAGTAATTTGAGGTAATTTGGCGAAAGTTAGAATTTCGGCGATTTCGGCCGATAGGTGAAAATTTGATATCGGGTTCGGAATGGAATTCCGAGAGTGGCTGTAGGTCTATTTTTATTTGTGACTTTTCTGTAAAATTTGGCGACATTCCGGGTTGAATTGATAGGTTTCGGCACGAGTTTTGATAATTGAAGATTTTAAAATTTATAAGTTTGATTTTTGATTTGATTTATCGTTTTGGCGTTGTTTTATGTGATGCGAGACCTCGAGCGAGTCCGTGTTAAGTTATATGACTTGTTTGTGTGATTAGACGGGGTCTCAGGGGGCCCGGGTGTGTTCCGGATGGACCACGAGTCATTTTTCCCATTTCTGGAACTATTGTTTTCGGCTTCTGGTGTTCTCCTTCGCTATCGCAAACAGCCTTTCGCGTTCGCAATGTGTTGTTGCCGACTACCTCGAAATCCTTCTGCGCGTTCGCGTTTGGCACCCCGCGTTCGCGTAGAACCTGTTCCTTGTTCTTCGCGTTCGCACCCTCTTCACTGTGTTCGCGAAGGGGTCCTGCTGAACAGCCTCGCCTTCCTCATTGCGTTCGCACCCCTTGTTCCGCGTTCTCATAGTAGAAACAGGCACAGGTACGCGTTATTCTTCGCGATCGCAGGATTTCTCACGCGTTCGCACATGCCCCACCTTTTTCTACTCCACGTTCGCGATCCAACCTTCGCATTTGTGAAGTACAATCTGGACAGCTGCATTCTTTCTCCTTCGCGAACACGTCCTTTCCTCCGCGTTCGCGATGCACAAAAGCCTGGGCAGATTATAAGTCTTCAAAATCGAGGGTTAAGCCATTTTAATAACATTTTAACTTCTAAAGCTCGGTTCTTGGCGATTCTTTGAGGGGTTTTCACACAAATCGAATGGGTAAGTGTTCTTCGACTAGAGTTAAACATATTCCATGATTTTATCCTTACTTTCATCATTTAAATTGTGTTTTGAGTTGAGAAAAATGTGGGTTTTGAAAGAAAATTTCTAAAATGTAGAATCGTGAATTTGAGGGATCAAATGGTATTGGAATTTGATAAATTTTGTATGGTTGAACTCGTATTGGAATGGGTATTCGGATTTTGTAAACTTTGACGGGTTTCGAGGTGCGATCCCGGGGGTCGACTTTTGGGTCGATTTTTATATTTTAGTAAAGATTGAAACTTTATTATCCGCAATAGTTCCTTACAAGTTTTATGTGTATTTTGAAGTTGTTTTAGTTGATTTTTGAGCCGTCCGGAGGTCCTTGCGCCCGAGAATTTCATTTTAGAGTATCGAGTTGTCATCTTCGAGGTAAGTATCTTGCCTAACCTTGTGTGGGGGAATTACCCCTTAGGATTTGAGTCTTCTATGTTGATTGTAGCTCGTGTACGCGAGGTGACGAGTGCTTACTCAGACTTATTTGCCTTTTAGGATTCTTAGGTCCTTATATTTCCTGTGTATCAAGTTGTAACTGTTATGACCGAGTTTCTGGTTGCTAGTTTCATCTCTTCCGGCTTAAATTAGGTCCTTCTTGCTTTTAGTTTCCCTTGTTGTTTATTTGATCTTAATTGACTTAACTGAATATTTTACCTCTTCTACCAGCATGTTATATTTTTCTTCACAAACTGCCTACTTAGCTAGATTTGTAACATCTCGCCCTATAATTTTTTAGCAGTAATTGGAGTATCTATACATTGGTGTCAAGCATGCCCGTGAGTCGTATCTTGTGATTTATATGATTTTCCCTTAGTTCTACTTAGGTTTAATTAGATAATTATCCATGTTGATGGTACTCCCTTAGTGTTGCCTATTACTGAGCATTGGTTCAAGCTGGATTTTATTCTGTGAAGCTAATTGTTTAAGCGAGATTGGTTATAGATGTTTTCCCTTGTCGGGATGATTTGGTTTCTTATTGTTGACTTAAATATTTTGGATTCGTTGTTATATCTTGTTTCTCTCTGGTTAAGCTATGTTCTTTACAATCATTATTTCCTTTCGGTGGTTATTCCTTGTGAATGAGTTCTACTGTGCTGGTGACTTAAGTTCTTGATTTGATTGGCCGTCATACATATCATTTCTATCTTTTGTTGCCTTGTGATTATTGTGGCGATGTACGATGTTCTATCTTGTTGTGGTTGTTATCTCTGTTGGCTGCATTGCATATTTAAATTGGGATTACGGACGTATTCCGGGAGCTTATCCTCTGTACTGCATATTTAAATTGGGACTACGGACATATTCCGGGAGCTTTCCCCCTATACTGCATATTTACTTTGGGACTACAGACGTATTCCGGGAGATCCCCCAGCACTGCATATTTATTTTGGGACTACGGACGTATTCCGAGAGCTTTCCCCCTTTACTGCATGACAAGTTCTGAGCTACGGACGGAGTTCTGGTAGATTTATCTTGAAGAGATTATGATCGAAAGATATTTATTGGGGAAGTATATTTGAAAGCATTATTTGAAGGAACCACGTTTGAAGATTTCTCTTTCTAAAAATGTATATATATATATATATATATATATATATATATATATATATATTCGGAGAAAGTATATTTCATATATTTGAAAAGCATTTATTTTGAAGGAACTATGTTTGAAGACTTCTCTTTCTAAAAATGTATATACATATATTCGGAGAAGGTATATTTCAAGAAATTTTCTATTTGAAATGATTATATTCAAGCTTTCAATATAAACTTACGGGTGAAGGTTTACACTCGAAGTATTTTCCAAAAAAACTTGGGGTTGTTGGCTAAGGCCTGCCGTAGAAACTGTTGCAGTGATGAACTATTACTTGTTCTTGTCGTGTTGTGGTTCCCGGTATTCGAGTTGTGTTCCCGTCCCTCCTTCTGTGTATTACCATGACCTTTTGTTGTATTTTACTGTACTTTCCTTCCGCTTGAACTTGTTATGTGTTAATCACATTGTGTAGTCATTAAATAGACGTCGTTTTCTGTTATTCCCATATTTATGTCTGTTTAATTTATTAGACCAGTGGGTGTCCTGGCCAGTCCTTGTCATTACTTCACTGAGGTTAGTCTTGATGCTTATTGGGCACCGCTGTAGTGTGTTCATTCTACACTTCTGTATATTTTGTGCAGATCCCAGGTTTTGCATAGCGGTTGATCGATAGCTAGCAGCGCGGTTGCTGTTGTGGAGACTCAAGGTAAAAATCGCTCCAGCGTTCGCGGTTTCGAAGTCACCCTCTTATGTTCTGTTTGCACTGTTGTAATTATTTATGAACAGTGGAATTTTTAGGAGTTTCTTGTAACTTCTTTAAAGCTTATGACTTGTACTTACCGGGTTTTGGGAAAGGTGTAAAGTGTTGAGATTTATTTCAAAAAGCACTTAATCGATTCTTGTACTATAATTTGATGTTTGTTAATAATAGGCTTACCTAGTCTTTAAGACTAGGTGCCGTGACAAGTTGGTATCAGATTTACAAATTCACCTCTGCTCGGATCAATCTAGCCAAAGATGACTTAAATACATCAAACAATGCAAGAGAAAACAACTTCAATTAACAAAGCTATGATCTTTATACAATTTGCAAAGAGTCAACAAAAGTCAACTTTCGGGCCCGCACCTTGGAACCCAATAAAATTTACAAAACCCGAACACCTATTTCGATACGATTTCAATCATACCAAAATTATCAAATTCCAATACCAATTCGTCCTTCAAATTATCATTTTACATTTTGAAAGAATTTACAAATTTTCCTTTAGATTCTCATGGATTTTGATGCTAAATCTAAGGTATAATCACAAAATTAATTAAAAATTGGTTAGAAGCACTTACCCAATGATAAAATGAAGCAAAAATCTGGATTACACAGCTGAAAACAAGTTACAAATGTTGCATTTGCTTTTTAAGGTTCGCAATTTTGAACACTCGCAAACGCGAAGAATCCTTCGCAATTACGAACAAGAACAAGGCTGAAAAAGTTCCCATTAGCGACAAAAAGTTCGCAATTGCGAACTGGTCATCGCAATAGCGATAGAGATGTTCGCAATTGCGACTACACTAGAAACCAGCAGTTACCCCGACACGAAAATGAGCATAACTCCCTCATACGATGTCCAAATTGGACGATTCTTTTTTCTATGACTCCGTAATTACGATACGGATCTAATGGTTTAATAAAAACTGAATTTGGAGCTCATTTCAATGTAGTACCATTTATGCTTGAAGAAATGATAACGAAGTATCAAAAACAAGCGCAACATAACTGAAACCTATCTGAAACTCACCCAAGCCACTCGAGACCTCGTCCGAACATACCAACAAGTCCATAACACAACATGAACTCGCTCGCGCGATCGAAACATCATAATAACCTCTAAAATCACGAATCGGACGCCAAAATACATGAAAATAACAATGAACTTCAAGAACTTCTAGATTTGCAACCTAGCGTCTGAACCATATCAAATCAAATCCAAATGATACAAAAATTTGCAGGCAAGTTCCAAATGACGAAACGAGCCTATTCAAAGTTCCGCTATTAAAATCTGGACCCAATAGCCTTAAAGTCAAACCATGGTCAAACTTAGGAAAAATCCAAACCTTTAAATTGCCAACTTTCGCCAAATGATGTTGAAACCTTTTAGAAACATCCAAATAAAATTTCGGGCATACGCCCAAGTCCAAAATCACCTACCGAAACCATCGAAACTCCAATCCGAGGTCAAGTACTCAAAAAGTCAAACTTGTGTTATTTCCTTCAACTTCGAGCTTCTTAAATGAGAGTCACCCCTCAAAAAACTCTTTTCGACCTCTCAAAAACCCAAACCGATGATGCACGCAAGTCATAATACACTGTGTAAAGCTACTCGTGACCTCAAACTGCTGAGCCGGACTCAATTGCTCAAAACGACCGGTCGGGATCATTACAAAAATGTAGTTGTATTGACAATACAGTAAAATATGGTTGAGTTGGGTAAAAGAAAAAAAATCATATAAAAATTATGCTATGCGACATTTATGACAACAAAATAACATTTGATTTTGATCTTGAATAAATAGATTTCTAAAGTTAAATTCAAAAATTGTGATAAATCATATAAATATTATGCAAATACAGTAATTTCTCGTGTAACAAAACAAAATAATTCGTTGTGTGTTGAATCACAGCTAATACCTTTTCCCAGTACTGTTTGTTTGTTTGTTTGTCGAATCACTTCTGGTTCATTTCATATTTATGTTAGTATAGCGCCTTAACAAATGACGTTATACTATAGTGCCTTTTGTTAGTACGCTAAACTTTGAATTCAAATATAATTCCTTAGCTAAAGACGCTATATTTAACTGGGCAAATGATCGTTAAGGTATAGCGCTTTTAGCTAAGACTTTATATATATTTTGGCCACCAATTTTTTTTCCACACATTTTGATTCTTTGAGTCCAAAAGAATCGCATTTTGATTGTGTACTCGTTTAATCAGCCAACACCTGAAGAACGGTTCTCAAGCCAATGAGAAGAAATCACGTGACTTCAAAAATCAGGGTAACGTGTAGAAACTAGCACTAAGATGGCATTTGGTTGAAAATTTTTGAGTTTCGAAAAAGAAAACCGGCGTCCATGAAATCATTTTCTCAAACATACACTACTTCTTCAGAGATGAGATCTTCATCAACCACTTTAAAGGCTCGTTTGTTACGGGATAAGGAATAATAATCTCGGGATTAAATTTAAGTAGAGTTTATATAAGTTATCCCGAAATTATAATATTTTTTTAATCCCTATGAGAGGGTTGGATGACTAATCCTTGGACAATTAATCATACGATAACCTGCTTCCAACCCGTTAGGGGTCATTTGTTACATGCGATAAGGATAATAATCCCGGGATAAAATTGCGTCCATGAAATCATTTTTTCAAACATACACCACTTCATCAGAGATGAGAACTTCATCTATCACTAGGGTCTCATTTGGTACATGAGATAAGGATAATAATTGCGAGATAAAGTTTAGGATGAACTTTATCCCATGTTTGGTTTGAAATATTAGCTATCTCCGAGATAACTTTTACACTAATGGTAGAATTAGTTATCCCATGTAAAAGGTGGGATAGCTAATTCCATGGGATATGTCACCGTTGTACCAAACAATCCCTTGAGGCCCAAATAATATTAAACTTTTTAGAGCTTCACATCTTTAATCTGTCAAGAAATTCTGCTACTCAAGACATCGTTGAGGCTAACGTTAAAGCACCGCCGCAGGACCAGTGAAGGTGGTGCAAGGCTGGTAGGTTTTCAGCAATAGCTAGAACTACTTTATTTCTTTCATCAACTTCGTAATTAAGGAGTATTCAATTCAAAAGACTTCAAATGTGGCCAAGAGCATCAATGCCTTCTGTTGCGATAGTTGTGTGTGTCAGACGACTTTTTTAGCAATGGGAGCTTTTGAACTACTTTAACCAAGCCTTCGCATACTATACCATGACAATTTGCAATACCAAGTCTTTTCATTTTTCCTTACCTGGTGAAAAACACAGAATTGAAATAATGGCAGAATGAAGCAAAATTACCAAACACAACGCCTACTACAGAAGTTTAGTGCAAGCATACCCTAGGATAAAACAATTTGTTACCTTTGCTGCTTTTTTGTTATTATATTTCTGCTGGGGAATGTGAAAGAAGACCACACACAATGGGTGCATTAGCTGTATCTATTGATGAATATAGGGGGGCAGAGTGGAAGAAGTAAAGTGAGGAAATGGAACTTCAGAGGCAACACGATAAAAAAAGCACTTGAGTTGGAGAATTTCTCGACATGTTAAAGTGCTCTTGAGATTCTTTGGCAGGTTTAAAAATTCTATTTTAGCGTTGGGGCATGCACTTGATGAATATAACATGTCTGATCATTACATTGGTTTTGAGAAGATCTAGTGACTCCTGTACATTAGAGTCCCAGTGACCTGGTTGTGTTTCAATCAGCAAACATCTGAAGAACTGTTCAAAAGCCAATACTTTGCTTAACTGTCAGAAGTTGGATGTAGGAAATAATAATCAGGTGTTTTGAGTCGCACAGAACCAGCAGCCAAGCCTTACCATTCTCTCAATAAGCATTAATAGAGAAGAAATTACTCTGAACTAGTACAACAGAAGTAGCTTTTATACACAAGCTCAAAAGAGTAGATACAATATATAAGATACATAGCAAACTTGAATTGGAGGGGGGTTCCAAAGACCTTTGAGGTACGAACAAAAGAAGAGCAAGAGTTATCTAGAAGTCATAGAAATCACCTTAGATGCAAAAGGAAGAGGATTACTTTGGTCATTCTAATTACAATCAGCTGAAGACTATATACAGAACTAAACACTTCACCTGTTACTGTTGCAAAAAGATGTCATGATAACGCAAAAGCAACCAAAAACCTACAAAAGAACGTGCCTGTTCTGCATCAAATAACCTTTTTTGTCTTAACCCTTCCCCCCTTTCTATATCTTGCGGTTGAACAGAACAAAACAAAAGATGGATGAAATAATGCTGGTATTCAAATCATTGGTTCACACCATCAGTGATTTTCGGTTTGAATATGACCTTCGTAAAAGACAACATTTCCGTCGGGATACTTGTCGCTAAATGGATTTAGTCGTAGTAGTCATTATGATCATCATGGTCCCAATGGCCTACACTGGTATCAGATAACCAATGGAAGTCATCATCAGATACAGAATAATCACTACTTTGATCTGAGAAGTCAGCACCACGAATTGAATGATCAAATATGTCAGCATCGAATTGATAACCATAAGTGGAATCATGAGGGAGCTTTAGATCGACAATCTGTTGTTTACATCTTCTTCCTAAATCCCCTTCAAGATTGAGATTATAACAGTGGCGTACGTCCAGCGATTCAAGGTGTGAACAGCCATCAAGAATGGCCTGCAGGCCTTCATTTGTCAAGATATTTCCAAAGAGCATCAGGTGCCGCAGTTCAGGCATACTTCTGGCAACAGCTAGAGCTTGATCATCACATAGATAACGCGGAGGACTAAATCCTAGAAATCCATAGGCATTCGATGTAAATAACTTGAGCATAGGGCAAGAATGACCAATAACTTCCATATCATTGTAGCTAATAACAGAGAAGTATAGATGCAACTCCTCCAACAGAGGGAAGTTCTTAGCAGCTGCAGCCAAACATCCAAATAAGACACAATGACACCTGACAAGTCTGAGATGTCTGAGCTGACTTGATCTGTTCAAAAGGTTTCCAAATTTGATTACTTTAAGAGAACTTTTATTTTAGCAGAGCTCATGAAAAGTAATGAGAAAGAATAATAAGAAACAACAGCCAGAGCACCTTCTAAAAAGTAGGTTACTGAACCATCAGTATAACGTGAATCCAAGAAATACAAATGAACTTAGCAACAAAAACATGGGAAAAGTGTAGTTAACCACCAAAATGCATAGGTGTAAAGCAATATAAATCCTCAACATGACACTATCACCAAAAAGCAGAGAAGTTTTTTGACATGAACAGAAGATGTAAAGCCACACTTAAAACGCACTATTCAGTTCCTCCTTCCCCTGTCACTCTCCTCTTTCGTTACCTTCTTTCTTCCTAGTAAATTCTGTATTTGTGGGCAAATGAATTGCTGCTTCATCTGCTCTTAGCATCAGTTACATGTTAGAACTTCATCCAACATTAATCATTTCCTCCTTCTGCCTGGCTAAAATGACTCAGGCACAGATAAATCAATCAATAAATAAAAAGGTGTTAGGCTAAGGAAACTGGCAAGCCAAGATCCCTTATTCAGTAAAAGTAGTTTTATATTACATATACATCCATCCTTTACAAACCTTGCAACGTACTTCCTTCTTAACTGCATGTGTAGATTTCTTTTTTCTTATAAGGTGTAGAATGATGGGTTTATCTAGTTGTATTAGAATAAATGATGGGTCAATCTAATATTGGAGCAATAATCTAACAGCCAGGATATATCAGAATGTAGACAAACTTGTGTGGTGGGAATGATGCCTTTTCTTCTTCAAGCATCTGGTTCCTCTCCTTCCCACAATTGCATTTTTCTCCTCAATCATCAGTGAAGATTTTTGTCTTCTTCTCCCTGACTGTTTTCTGATTCCCCTGTTCTTCATCTCTCTGCCAAGTATCTCTTCTTCTTTATGTAAAGAAACTTAAAAATCCTCAAGGATATCAGCTGTAATGCTATTAATCTAAAATCACGCACTCCAGACCCTCCACACAAAGAAGGAGTTGAAAGAACAGCAAATTCCAAAATCTTGGTGATTTCAGGGTATGCCTACTGCATTCACTAAACATTTGCATTATTATTTCTTCTTTTTTTGCTGTTGTTCATTTGCATGATAATGATTCGGAGATCTTGCAAAGTGGAACCATGCAGTACCAAATACATAATTGATCTTCCGAAGAACAAGGCCTTTTCGAATAGGCCAATTCATTTAGTAGTTAGTACCCTACAGATCCACTCCTTTTCCTATTCAAAGATCAGCCCTTGGCTCTTTGTTTTCATCAAGAATTATTTGTAGATGAAGAGATGTCAACAGGGCTTCTCACTTCGCAAACAGATCCTCTTACATCAATATACAAACCAAGAATACGCAAGAAAAATACTTCGAATTGATGATTTATTGTTTTATTGTCAGAGATAAATAGTTCATTATCTAATGGAAAACACACTAGAAACCAAACAAAAATCGTCAATATTAAAATAAATTTCCTCATTTTCATAAATGTTCAACTGTAATATAACTTTTCATGATAACTGTTTCAGCTTTACATCGGAACTTGGAGTTTAAACAAGTGGATTTCACATTCTTAACAACAGGACAAAGCTCGAAGAAAGAAGCAAATTTCAAATCAAGTCCAGATCTGACCCAAGTACATGATATATAGGGATTTCTGAGTTCAAACCAGTGTTGTCAAAGGCGAAAAGCGCTCTAGGTTAAGTGAAGGCTTTAGTTTAAAAAGGCGCAATGCAAGAAAAAATTAAAAATATACATATGTAAGTCAAGAGAAAAGTAACAATTCATTCGTATTGTTTTCCTTAACAACTAATACGCTTATTTGCCGATTATATTTGTAGTCTAGCATTGCCCCATTCAAGATAGAACTTATGCGCAATAAGGGGCACGTCTTGGCGTCTTGCCTACTGAAGCGCAACTTAAGTGAGGTGAAGCGCCCTTCCTGAGCTTTTCTAAGCTTCAGGGCTTCAGCGCGCCCCAAATGAGCCTCTGACAACACTGGTTCAAACATCAAGGATCCAACTCGATTCAGCTTAACAGTCATCCTACTTATTAATATGTTTATTGCTTGAAACAAATCAGGAGTTGGTATCAAAATAGTTATGGACGTTGGCATCTAAAAAGGTACGCGTAGAGGTTTACATCAGGAACCTAGTGATCTATTTGCCCCGGGGGTTTTGGCCTAACGGTTAGAGCACAACACATGATGTGTTGGTTAGGCGCAGATCACTAATTTGAACTTTGCTGCAGAAGTCCTGGTAGTATTTAATTGGAGAAAGATAGAGGGACGGTCGGCGGTCCCATTACCAACTGAGTTTCGAACCATACACCATCGCTTTTTGGGGATTTCTCCGTTGTCTAAGAAAAGAACCTAGTGATCTGAAGCGTTTAAACTTTGCTAGATTACCTATAGCTTCAGGGATTAAGGAAGAGTTAACAATCACTGCATATGCTCTACTTTTGGAGTTAGAATTCAAGATAATTTAATGTTAAGACAAGTAATTTAACAATATTTATTGTACCTCTCAGCAATGTGGTTGAACAAGTCGATGTCGCCAATATTCTCGATGTTAAATTTGAGTAACTGGCCTTGGCTACGATCCACGGCTACCTTACACATCTCAATCTTATCCATATCATAGCGCAAGTCGCTATTTACATCATTTATCATGTTAATGACTTGCCACATAGCGGGATCATGGCACACCTTCCACCACGTACTACAAACTCTCTGCGCATTGTTCAGTATATCGATCACTCCCACCCGCTGCAAAATGTCTGCCGTGATTTCCAG
This sequence comes from Nicotiana knightiana, assembly GCA_005239525.1. NCBI lineage: Eukaryota > Viridiplantae > Streptophyta > Magnoliopsida > Solanales > Solanaceae > Nicotiana > Nicotiana knightiana. The sequence goes on along the minus strand of ML439604.1, from coordinate 78,734 downwards.
CGGAAGCTCCACCCACGGCGGCGATGGCGGTGGTGGTGAGGAGCGAGATGATGAAGCTTTTAGGTTTTTCTGTTTGGCTCTCCGTTTTTTCTGCTTACGCCTCTTTGGCCACGGCATTTTCTTTTCCTCCGCATTTGTTAAGGGATTTGCCTTTAGTTTAGAGTATAAAAAGCCACTCACTTGAGAATAAATTAAAATAAACTATAAATATTTTTATGAACATTTTGAAAAATATAATTTAAATTATTTTATTCAGACAAAAAAAAAGTATCATATAAATTACGATGAAAAAAGTAATTGCTAAAATTAAATTGCTTAGTTTAGTATAAATATCATGTATGAGTAAGTGTGTGATTTTGAGTTTAATATCATAGATTATAATTTAAAATATTTCTTGAAAAATTTAGATCCTCTTTTTAAAAATACTTCACACGTTTCACCTCTTTCGTGATTTAAAATATTTTTATACAGACCAACACTTTTTTTCATAATGACCAATTTCAAATGATAAAGTTTTTAGAATATTCTAGGACTATAATTTTGTAACATAAACATCCCGCTAAATCACAACTAGTGACTCGTGTTTGGTAAATACAGTTTTTAACCAAATACGAAGGAAGAAATTTTGGAGACCAATTAAATAAGTTAAAATTTTCTCTTGGTTTAAGAATTGATGGGTTAAGAAATTGATAAAAGACTCTTTTACCTAATTAATATTTTTCTTGGATAATTAAAAGTTCAATATAAAACGTATTAGTCGTTATCACGAATTTGAGAACATCTTGATCATTAGGTTTCTTCACGCTGAAGGACTTATGTATAGAATTAGATAAAGTGGATGTTGCTCTTACCGCGGAGGAAAACTTGATAAGGCAATTATGATAAAGTGGATAAAACTTAATTAGGAGATGCCTAAAGAATTATTCATAATCCAATCACCAAAAAAAAAACCATGCAACTTCATAAATCGGGGATTCAATTGATTTTTTGGCTCTTTATAAATTTGTTTTTAGTTTTTTGACCCTATTTTTTTTTTTTTATATATGGGAGATTTTATTTTACACGTAAGAAATTTCTTTTTCACACATAAGAGATCTAAAAAAATATTTTTCTAAATTCAAAATTATAAAGGGGCATGATGTACAAATAGCACAAAATCGGGCTAGTGCTAAAAAGAGGACCACTAGAAATTTGTTCAAAAACAAAGTCATTATCATACTGGTCGTCATTATCGAAAGACATAAAATCCGATCGTAAAACCTATGAGAGAGTCATTAGGATATTTCATCTTTAATATGTCGAGAAATTCTACTATTCAAGACTTCGTTGAGGCCGACGTTAGACCACAGCCGCAGGTCAAGTGATACAAGTTGAGGACAACAATCAAGAATAGCTTGGACGCCTTCATTAGTCATGTTGTTCCCAATGAGTTGTAGATGGTGCAAGGCATGCAGGTTTCTAGCTATAGCTCTTCATTTCTTCCATCTTCTCCATCAGAGTAATAATTTGTTCCCATATAACATGAGTTATTCAATTCAAAGGACTTCAACTAAGGGCAAGAACATTGTTTACCTTTAAAATGGTACAGTTAAATTTATACGTAGTTTATAGACACGTGAATCGATTTGATCCCAAAATAATAAATACATTGATAAAAATGCGAGATTTAGCGCTAAAATCGAGATAAGATAGTAGATTGCTTGGTTCGGAGCAAAGCTTTCGAAGGCAGTAATAGCGATATCAGTGAGCAAGAAATAAAATATTATTCAGCTTTTGAATAGTATATAGAATAAGTTTGTCAGAAAATTCATGTCCCTGTAATGGTTGTTGAACTCGTTATTTATATTTGCACTTAGGGAACAAGGTCCTAAGATCAAGCACCTCTTAAATGATAATTAAGAGGGTCATTGAAGAATGTGTAACGGTAGGCTATGAAAGTAATATTCTCAATAACGGACTATGTATTTAATACTACAGAACATTCTCCATTTAATGCTACCAGGTGACAGGCATTCATTTGTCTTTATGAGCAATATTTCCTTCGGGGACAACCGAGAGTGCTGCCCCGAGCTTGCTTTTCACCTGTCTTGCTTTCCATCTATCTCCGGTTCCACGTGTCATTCTATTTTGAGAGTATTTAATATGAACATATTTTTTCCGATACAGATAATCCCCCTGCTTTCCGGTGGCACATCCCTGTGTCACCGGAAAGTTGGTGAAGATACCTTTCTTGGCGGAAAATTCTCTAACTCATCTGAAAAGCTTCTGACGCTTTATTAGACGCACGTCTCTCTGCATTTAAGGCCCCGAACACGCGTTATCCCATGATTCAGCAATACTTTTTCGGTTCTCGAGGTAATCTTGACTACGATTTTAGCCGCCTATTCCTTTACTTATACGCTTCAATCTTCTTCTTTCAAACTTCACAAATTTTCGAACTCTCTCAAACTTTCTTTACTCTACTCACTCTTGCTTTCAACTTTCTTTCACCTTCTTCTTTAGAGAAACCCTTACTTCCTTCCGATAACTATGGCATCCTTTTCCAAAAACTCTAGTTTCTCAAAGAACAAGGAAAGCACTGATGATGTTGTTCCTTCTACGGTGAGCACCATTATCCCTAGAAGTCTTAATACAACCAAGGATTTTGAAGAAAAGTTCCCTTTTGCTAACTCCCGCACATGGGTTGTTGGCGTATACCTTTCTTCCATCAACCCTTCCAGCATTTCGGCTATGAAGGAAGACAATGGTTTTCATGATTTGAACATCGTCGCTCCTAATTTGGCGGAGCGAGTAACTTTCCCTAAGAAGGGTTTTACATACATTTACACGTATCCTTTCACTATGGGTCCATTCTCATTGAGCGGGGCACTTGGACTCGTAATTTTGGAGTCTTGCTACCGGTATCAAGTCTGTTTGGCACAGGTAAGACCATTTGTATGGCGTATGGTAGCTTGCCTACGGAGGCTATGCTAGGAGACGGGGGAAGACCTCTCCTTGGCACGTATGATGAATCTTTACTCCCCCAAAATCTTTCATGGGAGAGTGATAAACTGTAGCAAACGCGGTCACCACGCTTTGCTTACCATCATGGATGATGACAATAATCGCTGATGTATGGAGCGCTTCGTTGTAGTTACCACCGGGGACATCATCCTAGATACAACTCCGCTTTTCCCGAGTCATGGACTCGTACACGTAAGTTCAATGTCTTGTCTTTTCCTTGATCAAAGTTTGTTCCATGATGATATTGACCTCTCTCTTATTATTATTTTAGAAACTCAGTGGACACCTCCAAGGTTGAAGGTTTGGACTAGTGGGTCTAGAAGATTCTATATATTACCACGCCTAAGACCCGCCAGTGGAAAGAACTGGCCCTCAAATACGGGTGGAAGGCCAAAATTATGGTAAGTTGATTCTTGAACTAATATAGCGCCTACCTCGCGTATAAGAAAATTGGCTAAATTCTATTTCTGTTGAATTCAGGTCTACCGCAAGGCTCTGTTATCGTCATCGAGGAAGACGTTTTGGTTGATCCCACAGAGGCGGCGAGGTTGCTGTAAGAGGATTTAAGCCGAACGGGTGCCATAGGACCTTCTTTCGGCACATGCGCTTCTTCTTGGAGTCCCCGGTCGGAGAACAAGCAACCAAAAAGGCGACGCTCCACTACGGTCAAGAGAAAAAATAAAAGGGTGAAGAACGCCGCGCCTGAGCCAGCCGCCACCACTGTGGTGATTGATGATGAAGGGAAGCCAGTAATGAAGGAACTTCCATACATAGGAGACGATGAACTTCATCAACTCAATAGAGTGGTCAATCTGCTGAGCCGATAACACCAACCGATGATGAAGCCCAAACCCTATGGGGAGAGTTTGATATGGTGGAGGATGCCAACTCTCGCGTTCGAACCCCAGTCGTTGCTCCCGGCAGTTCGAGGCTGAGTACCGGCCTCTTCCGTCTTTGATTTATGAGCAACCAATAACTAGTACTGCTTTTGCCGCAGCTGCTTCTCGACCCACAACGCCATCAGCTTCATCTCTTTCCTTGACAAACATGCCTTCGCCACTAGAAACTGCTACATCATCTCTATCTGCCACTGACATCCAAGAGGTAGATGTCCCTCCTCCCAGTCCCCAGTCCATGGGAATTTAGGGCGTAACTATTCGCTCCCTTCTGCAGATCCCTAGAGGAGGAGGAGTGTTTCCCTCTCGATTTCCATCGAGTTCCATTTGTTGCCCCGGTCGGTGGAACTTTCCAGTTATCTTAAGCCTCTGGCTTCAGAGAAAAATAAGAATAAAATACTCTCTCTCTCTCTCTCTCAGGGGAGTGTATGATAAACAATTCCATGCACAATACGACAACGATACATCATTTGCTTCCTTTACTGTTTTCTTTTAACTTCGTCGTGGAAAGATTTTGATTTGAACCTTTTCTTTGTAGGATAATTTTCTTGCTCCCGAGGGCCTTCAGAAGCTGATCCTTGATAAAGAAAAACATATGTTCGAAATGGGACCAACTATTGGCCGAGCGGGAGAAAATTCTACTCGTCTCCCGGTATTGGAAGCACAGGCTACCAAAGCCGCTAAGTTGGAGGCTCGGTTGCAGCAGAGTGATTAAGAGGTGATGACCCTTAGCCAAGAAGCCGCCCTATTAAAGGTACAATTTCAAGAGGCCAAGACAAATTGATCTGAGGTCTAAAATGTTGCTCTTGCTGCTGCTGAACGCGAGGCTGCTTCTATTGAAGGCAACCTTGAACTCCAAAGCTGAAGAGGTTGTTGTTGCTGAGGATAAGTATGCCTAGATGGAGGAGAAGTATAGGAAGATCATGGAGAACAATACAGTTTATAACTCCATTATCTGTGATCTTGACGTTAGCCTTTAGGCCCCTAGATCCAAGCGTAATAAACTTTCGACCGAGGTTGACCAGCTTAAGGAAGAACTTCAGCACCGAACGACTTCCCTCATTGTTGAAAAGATATACTCTATGTATAGCATGAGGAGAAAAACCTTGGAAGAGGCCAAAGGGGCATCATTGACTTTGATGTCGAGATTGCCAAGGCCCGTGAGTTAGAGTCAACTGCCCGAAGGGGTCTCCAGTCTAACTTGATGCAACTAACTCTTCTAGTTCCGGTTTTGAGTTCTCGGGAACTGAAGAAGAACGTGAAGGAGATGATGATGAAGGATAAGACCTCGATCCAGCAGCAGATCCACCTACTTCTCATAAGGGCGCAGATGCTTCTCTTCCCCCAAATTACGTGGATGTAGTAGTTTAGCTTTTTGCTTTCTTTTTCCTTTGTTGTTTTCTTTCTATTTCTTGTACTTGTGCCGCTTGGAACATTTGTCATATATAAAAGTGTTTTTTGATTAAGCATTGCACAAAGTTTATTTTTTGCGTCTAACTGTACAAGGGTTCGGGTGTATTTTTCCCTGTAGCGTTTGGGTCCCGGGCATAAGTTCTTCCGGAACTGTTGCACCCTATTTTGCACTAGTCAAAACAAGATTTCAACTTATGGTTTCTCTGTTGTTGTTGAAAGAGAGTCGCCACCTAATATTTAAAGGTATACTAGGGTACCTATTAGTTACTAAATGTCATATTTTTTATTAGTCTGCTAACCGGTGAGACTATGTGTAAGGGTTCTTGTTCTTCTAAAGGGAAGGTGTTAGACACCCCTTAAAATCTATCTGAGGTAGCTTCATAGGATTTAGACTAAATTTAGTACTAATTATTTGCACTATGCTTTGACTAGTGTTCAAAAGAGTGTAGCTTACCATATATTAGGGCGTAATACCTATAAAGGGGGTGTAGTTTAAAGAGGCATGGGCTTAAAGAAGAGTCTTAGAAAAATAATGTTAGTATATATATGCTTGAAAAGAACTTTGAAAGATAGGATGTTTGTATGAAAAAAGTGTAAAAAAGAAGCTAAGTTAAAGCACTTTGTTTCCTAAAACATGGAAGTTCATATTACTCTAATGAGGTGAAAGTGAACCCACAATATACCATGGTTTTAATAGTAGGCTTGAGGAAAACTGTTCGAAAGTCTTTGTTTTTTTTTGTGGTGGTGGTGATGGTGCGTGGGGAGGGGGGGAGCGGCACTTTGATTTTAGAGAGGAGTTGATTCCCTTTTTAAAAAAAGTTAAACTCGTGATTTAGTTCTGGTTTTTTCTTTTGAAAGAGGGACTGCCGCCTTTGTTATGCCTTTAGGCTTCAAATCTTTAATAAAGAGTTAGCAAGGCATAATGAATTAGTAACAACTCATGATTAGCGAATGTTGAATTAACTGCTAACTAGTGCCTCTTTTAATCCTAGATTCTTTAAGGCTTGTCTAAGTTATTTTATGGGAGTTAAAAGATAAAATAAAGCGTTCGATCCAATATATAATTTTCATATACACGTGAGATAAAACAACACGAACTCAGTAAAGAATAATGACATAGCGAAACCATAAGATAACGAAAATAATAATAAAAGAGCAAAGGGAAAGAAAGGAATCTAGTGTTTAAGCCACAAATAGATAGGCTCAGCAGTAATAGGGACGAGCGACGGTTGACTCTGAACCTTCTGAGACATAGCGGGTTTGGACTTGGACCAGAGTTCTTAAAGACACCAACACGCCCAAATCATTGTACATGTTCAAAAAAGAAAGAAGAGAAATTCATTAGAAAAAACAGTACTACATACATGCCCATATATGAAATTTGCAAGCAAAGAATAAAGGAAAAGATCATTAACAATATTTTAACACTAAGAACGTTATACTAATGTGGAGGTTATGTATAGTAAGTGATCCACATTGAACACCTTTCGTTGTCATTAAACACTAAACTCTAAGAGAATAACAAGTGTCAATGGATTAAGGTCTAAGGAGAGAATTCCACTCAAGGTCAATACCCTCTTTGAATCCCCCGACACTTCAAAGTTCCCAAAGGTCTCAAGGCCTAGGGCAATGCTTGTGTCGGGGAGAGCAACCCAACCTAGAGCTAAACTCTACTCTCAAATACCTAACCACAAACTCATTCTTCCGTATAGGTATGAATGTCTATGAGGCCCTTTCAGTGCAAACCAACTACTATGACACTTCCTACCACATAAGCATACTCTTTCTTAACATAGGAAAACACATAGAGACATGTGTTCTTCATGACTATACTTCCAGTCTTAAGTGAATGAAAAACATACTGGACAAGCTTAAGGTCAAGTTTCTAAGCACGTATGGAGACATGAACACTTATACTATTATTGCTAAAGAACCAAACAATTGGATTCATACAACTCACAGATAGATAAAGCACATAGATTAGAGCTGCAATAACAAATATTATTGTCGTAAGGGATTGATCACAGATTAGTTCAAAACCAGATGAGCCTACACATAGGTTAATAACACTACTTGAATCCTTTGAAATCCTCAACAGAGATTCAGACAATGACATAGGCAAGTTAGGCATGGATATAAAACTCTCAGAGTAATGACTCATAGAATGCTTAAAGTTTAACAAGAATTTTGAACACTTAATCTTCATAAACCTTAACCAAGTGATGCAGGATTACCCTATGTACTTTCATGCATGTCCTATCTAGAATCATCTAACAGCAATCCCAAGTATAAAATAATAGAACTCAAAGAATATGGCATGATGAGCATGAAGATTGTAACAGCAACCCTAAGTATAGAATAACAAAACTTAAAAGAATAAGGAATGACAAGCATGAAGATTATAATATAATCATTAGAGGGAAGCATGAAGTCTAGGTAGATATGAGAAATCATTAAAGTATGCTAAGCATCTTAACCACATAGGTCGTTTAATACAGAACAAAAGTCATAAAGTCACGTAGCTACTTAATCAATACTAATAAAATATAATAGCTGATCACAGATCAACAACAAAGTCATGGTGAACTAAAACAGACAATTACATACTAATATCAAATATTATAAATGAAACAGTTAACAGACAAACAGTAGCACGTTCATGATTTTCGAATGAAGCAATTAAAAGAGAAAGGTTGGAGGTGTACTGACCTCCTCTTGAGCAGCAAACCAAACAAATACTCTTAGCCGTATATAATCAAGAACTCAAACCCCGACCAGTGTAAGACTCAGAATCAAAAAGAGAATAAAAGCTAGTTATAACCCTAGATTGATTTTTACTACCCAAGACTAAAATTGATATTTGTTAAGTTATTTCGTGGTGCCTTTGTTGTATCTTTTGTATGTGTTAGGTATGTTATGTGAGTGTGAGCATGTGATTTTTACCTATCGTATAATCCTACAAAAATCTCAATTAATTAATTGATTTCATGAATTTTGTTGAATTTTATTCCTATTTGTGAATTTATCTTACGTTATGTAGCCATAATTTATTTTTAAAATATATAAATAATTTAAAATGACATAATTACATGCATAACCTTTAATTATTATTTAAATGATAGCGAAATGTAATTAACCGACATAGAGTAGGCTTAATGTTCAATTTCTTGGTTTAATTACTTTTTCTTTAACAAAAACTGTGAAATTTGATTAGGAGTAAATGGTGTGATTTTTTAATTAATTTGCAAAGCTAGACAAAGACTAGGATAAAATTAATTAATACACTTATCTAGTTTAAATTAATTAAGTAAGTTTAGAATTGGCCAAAAAAAAAACCCAATCGCATAACCTGCGCTGGAATTGCCCAGGCCCAAGAATAGTTACCCACTAACGACCCAAATACCCAATCCTATCCCTGACCCGGCCTGGCCCCTCCATTACCCAAACGACCCCGTTTAGAATAAGTAAACCAATACCAGCCATTAATCTTCCCAGATCCAACGGTTGGGAACTAATTATTCTTTTAATATATATATGTCCAGACTGAACCACAGCCCCCTCATTTCACCAAAGTTTAACCCCCACCCCTTCCGTATCTATCCTCTCTCTGAAGCCTCCGCCGCCCTTCGCCGTGTCCCCACCCATCTCCACCGATCGAAAATCGCTTGCCGACGGCGAAGCTTCTCCAAACTAGCCCAAAATTTACCAGGTGATCCCCATCGCCCCTCAATCACCTCCCATCATTTGTTTCTTCCAAAACCCAACAAAAAGCGAGGAATTTCAGATCTAAGAATCTGAAAACCCTAAAATTACTCCCCCCGGCGGATTTAGAGACACTCAATGGCTCAGACCTTCATGGGTCGATTGCTCTTGACTAGGGCAATCGATTCATGAGGGTTTGATTCATTTTCAAACCCTATCGGAGTCCGGCCAAGGTCTGACGACCTTCAAATTTTCCGGCCAAGTTTCCTTCAACTGGTACTTCCCCGTTTCTGATTTCTCTTCTGTAAAAAAATCACCATGAATATGTGATCGTTCTAAATCCATATTTGTTTGTTGTCTTTCGCTATTTTCCATATTTGTTGCATTGAATCGATCAAGTATGAGTATTCCTGTCTCGTGTGTTAAATCCACACAATAGTTCGATTATGCTTTCATTATTTGAATCTTGATTAATCAGTTTAGGAATTCTTGTGGTAAAAGATTCTGGATTTCATTTTTAAGACCAAATCTCATGTCAATCATTTCTTTTAGGTTGTTTCAGTAATTTCTTTTCTTTCTTTTTCTTTCTCTCTTTCTGTTTTCTTCGTCTATCCTCGCTCATTGTTTGACTGTTACTATCCTGCTCTAGATTGACTAAGAAGAATCTAAAATGACAATTTGTTTAATCTTGATTAGAACAGTGTTATCCTGTATTGCGATTTGAATTAGATGATTGAACTGAAACTAGATAATAATTAGAACAGTGTTATCATGNCGTTGCTAGTTTCCCTAAAAACCCAATCGATTTGCGTCAAATTCAGATCTAAGAATCTGAAAACCCAAAAATTACTCCCCAGCGGATTTAGAGACACTCAATGGCTCAGACCTTCATGGGTCGATTGCTCTTGACTAGGGCAATCGATTCATGAGGGTTTGATTCATTTTCAAACCCTATCGGAGTCCGGCCAAGGTCTGACGACCTTCAAATTTTCCGGCCAAGTTTCCTTCAACTGGTACTTCCCCGTTTCTGATTTCTCTTCTGTAAAAAAATCACCATGAATATGTGATCGTTCTAAATCCATATTTGTTTGTTGTCTTTCGCTATTTTCCATATTTGTTGCATTGAATCGATCAAGTATGAGTATTCCTGTCTCGTGTGTTAAATCCACACAATAGTTCGATTATGCTTTCATTATTTGAATCTTGATTAATCAGTTTAGGAATTCTTGTGGTAAAAGATTCTGGATTTCATTTTTAAGACCGAATCTCATGTCAATCATTTCTTTTAGGTTGTTTCAGTAATTTCTTTTCTTTCTTTTTCTTTCTCTCTTTCTGTTTTCTTCGTCTATCCTCGCTCATTGTTTGACTGTTACTATCCTGCTCTAGATTGACTAAGAAGAATCTAAAATGACAATTTGTTTAATCTTGATTAGAACAGTGTTATCCTGTATTGCGATTTGAATTAGATGATTGAACTGAAACTAGATAATAATTAGAACAGTGTTATCATGTTATTATGATTAGAATTGTGATCGAGTTTACCTGTCTAGATAATAATTTGGAATTGTTTTGTGCTGATTGAACTGAAACTTGATCTCCTCCTTTCTTTGCTTTGATTGTTGATTCTGTTTAGTGTTAAGTGAATATCAAGTTAGGATTCCTTCCTAATTATGTCATGCATAAGAGCTATTAGCTCTTTTAGGATTATTACTAGTTAATCTGAACCAGTGCAGGGCCATGAATTAACTTAGTTCAATCCTAAAATCAAGGCTGCCCTAATTAGTGATAACCTCCTAAAATACACTTGTTTAACTAGTTTAACTTAGGTTGATAGTCTCTTAGACAATTAATTAAGTCTTAAAAATATGTTTAAGATAATTAATTTAGGTTTCATTAACTGAACAAATCACTTAACCTAAGTAAAGAAAACTAAGTTGAATAACCTTAATTAAGCCTAGTTAAACTGATCAATTAATTAATTTAAACTTAGGTTTAATAATTGGTTAAGCCTCTGATTTTAGGTAATCAAATTGAATTAACTTAACCAAATCAGTTAGCTTAAGTTAAGGAATTAAATTGATTGACCTACTTTTTTAATTAACTTAAACATAGATAATTAGTATGAAAACTATCTTTAGATATTTAATCAATTAACCTTTAATTAGTTAACCTAACCTTAGTTAAGAACAACTAGTAGTCGCCTAAAGGACATAACTAGTGTTAGTTAACTAGAGTTAAATGATAACCTAAGCAAGTAACAATGATTAGCCAATGGTAAATTCGGGGACTCCAAGGGGTACAACAGGTAATGTAGATTAGGAAATCAGATTTTTAAGGGTAGAAGGGTCTTTTCTAAGGCTGGAATGTTCTGGAAAGGTGCAGCTGTCCCAAAAGGATAGGGTGGACAGTTGTACATGTACCTCTTCAGCCTAATGAATTAGGAATATACCCAAAGAATATCTCATTCCCAAGTCTCCTATAAATAGACCCCCCTCCCTTTAGACTAGGAATAATTTTTACACTCTGAAAAACATTCTTTCAACCTCTCTTAGCTGCTAATACATTCTAAAAATACAGAAAGAATCAAAATATTTTTTCATTAATAAACAAAATTTCCAAAAAAAAAGAATATGGTTGAAAAAGTTTGATTTTCTTTTGGGAGTTCATCAAGCTTTTGTGGGTCTTCTCAACTTGGTTCTTGTTCTTTTCTGTTTCTGGTTTCGAAATATTTGTTTTGAGTACTCAAGTCCTGGGCTGTTTACTTTTCCTGGTTTACTGGTTTTCTAGTTGCTCCTGCTTTCATTGTTGTAGGAATTTCCTTCTTTTTGCTACTTTGCTGATTACCTGACCTTTATTTGGTCAGGATTTCGTTAATTCTCTCTTTAAGGTATGTAACAATGAACTTTAGACAGAGTTATTGAATCCAGAACTTTATGCTGAAATTATTGACTCATGTTGTGTTTACTTTAAGATTGTATGAATCTGAATCCTCTTCTCCTCCATTCTTGATATAAAAACTGAAGTAAGGTTATTATTATTTGAATGTATGCAACTCCTGGAATCAGTTTGATTATTCATTAAGTTTCTATCAATATATTTAGCATTTGGTAGTTAGATGTTAATTTTATATTTGTTTAGCATATTAGGGTAACTTGCACTAGGGTAGATGAGTTTGATTCCTTAATAATCAAACTCACCCCATGATGAGTGCACAAACATTAGTATGGTTGGATGAAGTTTACCCTTTAAAAGGGATATAAAGTATGTAGTTAAAAAGGGCATTAAGGTGAGGAATCTAAACCTTTGAATGGTCAGATTAATCCTCTAAAAATGCCTAAATAATCAAAGTTTCTATATAGTTTAGAATTATGTTAGTATTAGCACTAGGGTAGATGAATCTGACTTTTTAATAGTCAAATTCACCCCTTGGTAGTGCATAAACAGTATCCTAGGATGCTAGAAATCACCCTTTACGGATATGAAATGGGTAATTAAAAGGCCCCTTAGAGAAAAGAATCTGAATCCCTCAATATGATCAGATTTATTCTCATAAAATGCCTAAATGATCAAGTCAAGAAATAAGTATGGACTGATGGTCCAAGGTATGAAAAAATGACATTCTGGAGTTGAATTTGATCTTTTATGGTCATATTCACGCCAAGAGAGTGCATAAATGATTCTGCCATTTGGTATAGTTAAGCATAAGCGTTATCAGGATTAGAATTGACCTCCGCATAGTCATTTTGGTTCTGATGGATGCATAACACCTAGTTAATTGGGGTGTTCTACAGATTACAAAGGAAGGCTCAAAGGTATGGCCTTTAAGGAGTTCGAGTCAGTAAATCAGTTGAAATTTTCATTTAATTTAATTTTCTTCCGGAAAATGTATAGCAACAGTCAAGCTGTAATTCCTCTGTATCTATTTTTCAGCATCATTGTAATGTAATTTAAACTGGACTGTATATTCATTTTTTTTAGTCCTTTAGTTTATAATGTTCAAACTGAATCGTGAGGTGATTTTCCCTGAAAATTTGAATCTGTTTCAAAAATACCTCAAAACCGAAATAGGTGTTTAATCAAAAGAACACTTAGTGTTCGAGTCAATCCCCACAGAACCTTTCATAAACGTTTTTATCGGGTTTTCAGAAGCAGTTATTTCAAAACTCGGTTGTTTCAATATAATTGGAACTTACTAGATTATTTTTAATTCACCTCGTACCTTGTTAAACTTTCTGAACACCAAAAAGAAAAACATATTCTCTTAAATTCATATTGATTTACCTTAAAAAAGAAAACTGTTTGCTTTGTCTTTGATAAATTTTGAAAGGTATAAAAACAGATTCGCTATTTCTGTCAAATTCAGTAGATGTTTATTTAGATGAACCTGTAACAGTAGATATATGAATCCCCTCAATATGCATGAGTTATGAACTGGATTGTATATATGAAATTGAGTAAAATCGTTTAGTTAAATTTTCTAATGTAGCTGAGTGTGCTTATTTGTTTTTTTTTAATACATGATGGAATTTAAGATTTGTAAATCCGTGATTTCTTTAGGATTTCTTTAAAAACCTGTCATTTTTAGCATACTTCTAATTAAATTATATAGCTTCCCTTCTTTCACAATTAGTCATAAATAGGATTGGCCAAGAGGGTTAAACAATTAATGGGCTAAAACGTGGCCATAGCCCGAAACATGCTGTCTTTTAGACTAGTGAGCATTATTTTAGGCAATCCTCTAGGTAGAGTGATACCTTTAGTTTGAAAATTCGGTAAAAATCAAGTATCATTCCAAAAATTACCATAACCTACAATCGGGAGTGGCAACTCATGCCCCCGACCCTCAACTCTAAACAATTAATAAAAATGCACATAGCAACCATGGGTACATTTCATGTGACGTGTTTGCCATGTGTTCAAAAAATAACAAGTGCACGCCATCGTGACTTGTCTAAGATAAATCCATAAACGTCCTAATTGATCTTAAAACTAAAAATGGTCCTTCAAATAGAAAACATAAAGAATAATCAAACATCGCCTCAAATAGGCACTATAAAACCGTCATGACCATAGTCTTGACTACGTAATCTACACTCGGGTGCGACAACTCATGTCCCCGTCTTCAACTTCAAATTATAATAAATCACATGTTGTAATTGCGGGTGCATTTCATGTGGCGTAGTTATAATGTGTCCAAAAAACAAGCAAATGCACGCCCGAGTGTAGGACGGGTGATGTGGCACGATTTCATTGGTCAAGAAGAGGAGACGGGGGTTTCTATGGTGGAGAGAAGGGAATTGGATCTGGGTTAGATTTGGCTTGGGCTTGGGTATTTGGGCTGAAATTAATTTAATGAATAACCACTTTGTATTTAATTAAGGAATTGCAATTTAAGCCTTTTAGTTTTTGACCCCTTTAAAATTAAGTTAATTAAACTTAATTAATTTACAATAAAATGTAGTAAATTATAATTATAAAATACACTACTAACTATTGTAATTATTTATGTATATGGCGGGATGGAGGATTGGTCACTCGCGATAGCGTGAATTTTGCGGCTTGACTTAAAGGATTTGAAGATTTGGAGTTCCACTGGTCGTTTTGTGCATGCACTTGGATCATTGGCTCGCTAATGCCACGATCCAAAATCCATAAGGTCGTGATGGCGCCAGACATCATTGTCAGGCAAGCCAATCATTAATTAATTGAAATAATTTTCGGTTCTAACATTTATAAAAAGCATTTCCTTTCACTTGATTACATGTTAACTAAATAAAATTGGCTAAGTAAAACAATGATTTGAATATTACACTTTAGCAAATATATCTCAACACATCCCAGAACCCGGTGTCACAAGTACATGAGCAATTTCTAAGAATTTTACAATTTCTACAAAGCTTGTCCGAAATACAAGTGGACAAGGAAATTAAAATAATGTAATACAATATGAGGGAGACTCTGTCAGCTGCGGATCGCCTCCGGAAATTTCATGTGACGTGTTTGCCATGTGTTCAAAAAATAACAAGTGCATGCCATCGTGACTTGTCTAAGATAAATCCATAAACGTCCTAATTGATCTTAAAATTAAAAATGGTCCTTCAAATAGAAAACATAAAGAATAATCAAACATCGCCTCAGATAGGCACTATAAAACCGTCATGACCATAGTCTTGACTACGTAATCTACACTCGGGTGCGACAACTCATGTCCCTGTCTTCAACTTCAAATTATAATAAATCACATGTTGTAATTGCGGGTGCATTTCATGTATCGTAGTTATAATGTGTCCAAAAAACAAGCAAATGCACGCCATCGTGACTTGTTTCAAGATAAATCCATAAATACTAAAAGCGGTTAAAAAAGGCTAAATGCACAATAGGCTAAAACACGTAAATAAACAGAAAACTTAGGCCAAATACTAATAGTTAAGCGACCGTGCTAGAACCACGAAACTCGGGAATGCCTAACACCTTCTCCCGGGTCAACAGAATTTCTTACTCAGATTTCTGATCGCAGACAAATCAAAACAGAGTCAAAACTTCCTCGGTTTGGGATTTTCAAAAAAATAAAACGGTGTCCCGGAGCATCGTCAAAAATCCGGGTGGCGACTCTGAAAAAATAATAATAAATCCCAACTCCGAATAATGTCACTTAAAGTGGAAAAACTCCCGTATTACCCTTTATTATCCCGGGGATGAAAAAAGAAGGTGTGACAGTGAGAACATTAAAAACCCTTATTATAGTGGTTGTGAATCATTAGGGTTCCATATTCAAATCAATAATGGAGAGTGACGGAGGAATGGTGATGCAAGCACAATCGAGTGAAAATCTAAAAAAAAATAGTAGGAAATTCGTGAAGCTTTTTACCTGGGCATGGGGAAATGAGAGGCTGACTGTTGAAGCGTGACAGGCTATCGGTCAAAACCCTAATAGCCAGAGCTCATTACATTTGACCTCTGGATATAGAATATTAATGATGAATCCAGCTAATGTCTTCATGTTTGCTTCGATTTGAAAGAATGAAGAAAGAAATCAGACGAGTTGAAGTTTCACATTTTGGTCTGCAAATCTTCGATTAAGGCTTTTGAAATCAAATGGTGAAAATGGAAAGAGCAACGAGATCTGAAGTACAAAAGCAAAATGGATAATCATGCATGCCATGGATCTAAAAGATCAATGGCGATTTGAGGTTTTTTGGGGGTTAGGGTTCAGATCTGAGGATTTCAGACTTAATCGATGAAAGAGAAAAGGTTTAGTGAGAATCACGGATATGAGAGACATGGAGGATGAATCTCTTGTTGAATTCATACCTTGCACAAATTTGTGCAAGGTTTTTTGATTGATTTGGGTTGTGATGTTGAGAGAAAAGAGAGAGGAAGGAGAAAGAGAGGCGGTAGAGTTTGGGGAAATGATTTTACGGTTAGGTGATGAGACCAAACCGTCTCTAGGTTAAAGTGGGAGGAAAAGATGTGGACCGTTGGATCATTTGATCAACGACCATGATAATTTAAGTATTAACAAATTTTAAATAGGAAATATGGTATTCGCTGGATATCAATGATCCAACGGTGAGGATTAAACCTTCTGGGTATTAAAAAATTAAGAGCAAAATAGGAGTTAAAATGTAGACTGTTGATCAAATGGATGGACGGTCTAGATCAAATATGTTTGTTTTGTGAGTGGGTAGGACGGGTGATGTGGCACGATTTCATTGGTCAAGAAGAGGAGACGGGGGTTTCTATGGTGGAGAGAAGGGAATTGGATCTGGGTTTTAGATTTGGCTTGGGCTTGGGTATTTGGGCTGAAATTAATTTAATGAATAACCACTTTGTATTTAATT
The DNA here is from genome assembly GCA_005239525.1 of Nicotiana knightiana. Lineage (NCBI taxonomy): Eukaryota > Viridiplantae > Streptophyta > Magnoliopsida > Solanales > Solanaceae > Nicotiana > Nicotiana knightiana. Next base: position 61,879 of record ML439604.1, on the reverse strand, counting down.
AAGGAATTGCAATTGAAGCCTTTTAGTTTTTGACCCCTTTAAAATTAAGTTAATTAAACTTAATTAATTTACAATAAAATGTAGTAAATTATAATTATAAAATACACTACTAACTATTGTAATTATTTATGTATATGGCGGGATGGAGGATTGGTCACTCGCGATAGCGTGAATTTTGGGGCTTGACTTAAAGGATTTGAAGATTTGGAGTTCCACTGGTCGTTTTGTGCATGCACTTGGATCATTGGCTCGCTAATGTCACGATCCAAAATCCATAAGGTCGTGATGGCGTCAGACATCATTGTCAGGCAAGCCAATCATTAATTAATTGAAATAATTTCCGGTTCTAACATTTATAAAAAGCATTTCCTTTCACTTGATTACATGTTAACTAAATAAAATTGGTTAAGTAAAACAATGATTTGAATATTACACTTTAGCAAATATATCTCAACACATCCCAGAACCCGGTGTCACAAGTACATGAGCAATTTCTAAGAATTTTACAATTTCTACAAAGCTTGTCCGAAATACAAGTGGACAAGGAAATTAAAATAATGTAAGACAATATGAGGGAGACTCTGTCAGCTGCGGATCGCCTCCGGATGATGTAGCTCGCCTAAGTCTCCAATCCTCCACATCGCTATGAAAGTACCTGTGCTATAAAAATGCACAGCAAGTGTAGCATGAATACAAAAATAATGTATACTCAGTAAGTCGCCTGCCTAACCTCAGAGAGGTAGTGACGAGAGGTCAAATTAGACACTTGCTAAAGGTCAATTTAGAATATTCAATTGCGACACTAAACATGATTATCATAGGCAATTTATTAAGATCAGAAATAAATATTATCAACTCTTTCCACATTTAACACTTTAATCCTTCGTCATATTAATACAATTAATCATCATGGGTGATTTAATCAAATAACAATTTAATCAACGGGAAGGAACTTCTTCCAAAAATCTTTAATAACTTAAATCTCTGTCATTTTAGTCGGCAACTTAAAATTCCAAGCCAGTAATCAGGCACAAATCATAGCAACTACGCAGTAAATATCATGCACAAGCAATGCCGAGAGTCGAACAACGCAGACCAACAATAATAAACTGTGCACTGCCGAGGGTCGAACGACTCAAACTGTAGATGCATCTATCTTCCCTGCTCGCAAATCGATCATGCGACACAATTATACATACAAATAATAAGGCTAGCCTACTCGCGAATCATACATGCAACTCAGGTGCTCATATGTACACATATCCACATAATAAATCCGTATTTTTATCAAGAAAATAGTTTTTCTCAGGAAAGTGGTAAAATCCTTCTTAAAGGAACATGAAATATAGTTTTTAAATCTTTGTTTTGAAACTCATTTGTCAAGTTTAATGATATTCCATAATATAACCCTACCAGGTATACAATTACCCACAGAGGAATCAATTCTCTTTCTAAATGATTAACAAAATGAACTCTAGTCTTCTTTTAGATATTCAATTACGATTTCGGTTATACTAGCAATTTAATAGTACATACAGGATCACAGGTACAACACGTAAGGCATGTTAATGGGTCCTAGACTACCCGGACATGGCATAATAGTAGCTACGCACGGACTCCCGTCACCTCGTGCGTACGTAACCCCTGAAAATAATAGCACATACTTAATTAATTCACCTAGGGGGACAATTCCCCCTCACAAAGTTAGAAAGGAGACTTACCTCGCTCTGAAATTCCATAACTGGCTTCCAAGCCCTTCTAACGACTCCAACGGACGCACAACACCCCAACACTATCCAAATAATGGCAAACCAATGTAAATATACTATAATATTTTCAACAGTTCCAAATTATATAACTTCCCAACCCCGCTTAATGAAATGACCAAAATGCCCTCGGGCCCACGTGCACGACATCCGAAATTTTTCGAAGATATATTCTACTCATAGCTTTACTAGTTCAAATATACAATTTACTCTACATTTCATGCTCAATTTCGTGGCTAAAAATGCAAATTACCATTTCTAGGTCTTTCCTCAAAAATCCCAATTCTCCTACTAATGTCCATGTCTAATCCATGCATATAATCTTGACTACGAAGCTAAGTTGCGGCCATCGATTAGCAGAGCGTTGGTGAAGAGGTTCGCGACTGTCTATTCTGGCCTCTGTTATGACGGAGCTGTGATGTAGATTATTCCATTGGCAGAATGAACAGTGTGCTAAATATAAGGCTTCGATTGGCAAAGTCGACGTTTGATTTTGTACAGGGCGCTCGATCGATTGAGCTGACGATTTGCTATATACAAGGCTCCAATTGGTGAAGCTGGTGGATCATTTGTACAAGGTGCTCCGATTGGTTGAGTAGGTGGTTTGCTATTACGGAGCTTTAATTAGTGAAGCCAACAATTCATTTTGTACTGTTCAGGTTGTTTGAGCAGGCGGTTTGCTATATACAGTGTGCCTTTTCCGCATCCGCGTTTTGACTGTGAGGTACCTGCAAAGGAATCAAAGATTAGCTTTAGTTGTACTAGAAAAATTTAAGTGAAGGAGAAAGGATGATAATCCTGGGAAAATGGTGGATCCGTCGTTTGCCCCAGTGTGATCCTAGCATTTTCTTGCTTCCTATTGACCCTGCACTCAAATAAAAATTCTTAGTGGGGCAAGGGTTTGGTTTGTGTGGACCATAGTGTTGGTTTTTCGCTCTTGATATGGCCACGCATGAAGTTTGGTAGGTGGCACAAACTACTATATTGTTAGAAAACATTTTGAAATTTTTGTTTTAAGACATATCTCATCGTTCGTATTATGACATGCTACGAAAGGTTCTCCAAACATGAGTGTCGCTTCTTGAAAACTCCATTGTGTTGATGTTTATCCTTTGTAATGCTTTGACAACGCAGTGGCATGTCGTTGCGAGTGTGTCCTAATTCAAACTATATGGATTACAAAGGTTTTTTCTAAAGGTTATGACCGAACCCTTTTAGGTTACCTATGTATCCAAAACAAAATCTGGTCTGAATGTAGTTCGTGGATGATGATAAAAATATGATGAAGATGATTGAGCCTGACTCAGGCAGCCTACACATCCAAATAGAATCAGGTCAAGACATAGTTCAATTACAATAGATGCAAAATGATTAGATTAAGAATGAAATGGTCGAGTTTGACTTAGACTTCCTACGTATGCAAATGGAATCAAGCTGGAACATAGTTCAACTACAAAAGACGACTGAATTCGAGGAGGATTGCTTACGTATTCCTTCCTGAGGAAATCAAGTCTGCGTAGTTCTAGAGCAACATACAAAAATGATGTTTGGATTTTCTATTACAAAAGAAAGGAGGGAGAGAAACCAAAACCTACGTGGGTTGGCTATGTTTCTATCTGTGGGAAGTCAGGTTGAACGTAGTTCTGCTACAGGAAAACCTAACTCCATTTGTCTTCAAACATAATATCTTTTGATTGCATCTGAGTTGATGGGATTCATATTGATTCTTCCATCCATTTCTGCCAAGATTAGAGCTCCTCCCGACAACACTCGGTGAACCATGTAAGGACCTTGCTAATTTGGTACGAACTTTCCTTTTTCCTTTTCCTGGTGGAGAAAGATTTTCTTCAGGACCAATTGCCCAGCATGAACTGGCGAGGCTTCACCATTTTATTAAATGCACTGGACATCCTGTTCTGATATAGCTGACCGTGGAATACTGCATCTATTCTCTTCTCGTCGATGAGCATGAGTTGCTCCTATCTGACCTGTATCCACTCTGCGTCGTCCAACTTGCTCTGAATGACTATGAAAGATAGTATCTCGATCTTTGCGGGTATCATAACTTCGGTGCCATATACTTACATGTACGGCGTTGCCCCAATGGATGTTCTCATGGTGGTCCAATAACCCAGTAAGGAGAAGGATAGTTTCTCGTTCCATTGCCTATGATTGTCCACTATCTTTCGCAGAATTCTCTTGATATTCTTGTTGGCTGCCTCAAATGCTCCATTCATTTGTTGTTTGTAGGTTGTGGAGTTGCGGTGGACGATTCTGAACTTCTCACAGATTTCTCTCATGAGGTCGCTATTGAGGTTAGTGGCATTGTCGGTGATGATTAACTCAAGTATCCCAAATTGGCAGACAATGTTGTTTCGGACAAAATCCGCCACTACCTTCTTTGTGACGGCCTTGTAGGTAGATGCTTCGACCCATATAGTGAAGTTGCCAATGGATACTAAGATGAAGTGGTGCACATTTGATGCAGCGGGCTCTATAGGTCGAATCACGTCCATTCCCCAAGCGGCGAACAGCCAGGGTGAACCCATCAAATTCAACTCATTTGGCGCTACCCGGATGAAATCCATGTGAATCTTGCACTGGTGACACTTTTGTACGTAGCAGATACTATCACTTTCCATAGTCATCCAAAAGTATCCGGCTCTCAAGATCTTCTTGGTTAATGTGAACATGTTCATGTGGGGTCCGCACGTTCCTGAAAAATTGGCTAATGTGAACCTGGTTATCTCAGCGGCAACCACACATCTCAACAAATCCAAGTCTGGGTTCCTCCTGTATAGGACTTCCCCGTTAGGGAAAAAATGATTCGCCAACCTTCTGAGGGCTTGCTTCTGATTATTAGTAGCATTTTTAGGGTACTCTCTGGTTACAAGGAATCTCCCGACGTCGTGGTGCCATGGTTTACCATATATCTCTTCATCTACATGGAAACAATAGGCATGTTAATCCCTGATCTCTACCTTGATAGGCTTGATGCAGTTCTTTTCTGGATGTTGAATCATGGACAATAGAAGTTTCAAGGGCGTCGACGAACTCGTTCTGAATCCTAGGAACGTGCTTGAACTCAATCTTCACGAACTTCTTGCATAACTCTTTTATGCAGTACAAATACAGAAGAATATTGACATTTTAGGTGGACCACTCCCCTTGGACTCGGTGTATAAATAGATCAGAATCCCCTATGACTAGAAGTTCTTTGACATTCATGTCGACTGCTATCCTGATTCTAAAGATGCACGCTTCGTATTCAGCCATATTATTGGTACAAAGGAATCTTATCTTTGTGGAAGATAGATAGTGCTATCCGGATTCCGAAATTAGGACTGCCCCAGTTCCGACTCCTTTGAAGTTTGTTGCTCCGCTGAAAAACATTCTCCATCCAGGGTATGACTCTGCAATATCTTCTCCGGAAAATAACACCTCTCATCAAGAAAATACGTTGTGGGTGGCTCTTAATCCCCATCCACTGGATTCTCTGTGAGGTGGTCGGCTAAAGCTTTCCCCTTTTTAGCATACTAAGCTATCTACACAATGTCAAATTCGCTGAGGAGAATTTTCCATTTAGCTAGCTTTCCGATAGGCATCGGCTTCTGGAAGATGTACTTGAGTAGGTCAAGCCGAGATATCATATGCGTAGTGTATGCTGACATGTAATGCCTTAGTTTCTAGATGATCCAAGTCAGATCACATCAAGTACGTTCTATCAAAGTATATTTGGCCTCGCATGGCATGAGCTTCTTACTTAAGTAGTAGATGCCCTGCTCCTTTCTCCCAGTTTTTTCATGTTTTCCCAACACACATCTGAAGGCATTATCCAAGACTGACAGATATAGTAATAATGGCTTCTCCCTCTCAGGGGGAACCAATACGGGTGGATTTGACAAACTCTTTAATTCTGTCGAAGTCTTTCTGACACTCTTCTGTCCATTTTGAGGCAGATCCTTTTTTCAGCAACTTGAAAATGGGTTCACAGATTACCATGGACTGGGCTATGAAAAGACTGATGTAATTCAGTCTTCCCAGGAAACTCATCACATCTTTCTCACTCTTGGATGGTGGCAATTCCTGAATGGCCTTGATTTTTGATGGTTCCAGTTTTATCCCTTTTCTACTTATAATGAAGCCCGACAATTTTCTAGCAGGGACTCCAAACGCGCATTTTGCCGGTTTCAATTTCAAGTTGTACCTCCGCAGGAGCTCGAAGAATTTCCTCAAATAGTCCAGGTGCTCTGAACTCCTTCGAGACTTGATGATGACATCATCCACATATACTTCGATCTCCTTGTGAATCATGTCGTGAAAAAGGGTTGTCATGGCCCTCATGTAAGTGGCATCGCGCTCTTGAGACTGAACGACATGACTCTATAGCAGTAAACTCCCTAAGGTTTGGTGAAGGCTATTTTTTCTGCATCTTCCTCGTGCAACAAGATCTGGTGGTATCCAACGAAACAATGCACGAACAACTGATGTTCATGCTTCGCGCAATTGTCGATGAGAACGTAGATATTTGGTAAATTGAAGTTGTCCTTTGGACTAGCTTTTTGAGATCCCGGTAATCCACGCATATCCTAATCTTCCCGTATTTCTTGGGTACTGGGATGATATTTTCCAACCAGCTGGGATAATTGGTGACCCTTACCACATTCGCCTCTATTTGCTTGGTTACTTCCTCATTTATTCTCAAACTCAAATCGGGCTTGAATTTTCAGGGTTTTTTCTTGGCTGGCGATTTGGAAATATCGACAAGCAGTTGATGAGAGACAATGTCAGTACTTAATCCCAGCATGTTATTATATGGCCATGCGAACACATCAATGTATTTTCGGAGAATCTCAACTAGTTTTTCCCTCTTCTCGGCTTCTAGGTGAATGTTGATTTTGGTTTCTTTCACGTCTTCTTCACTTTTGAGATTGACCACTTCCATTTCTTCGAGGTTGGGCTTTTATTGACTCTCTAGTTGTTCAATCTCTTATGGGAGATTGTCTGGCATCATACTCTCATCACACTCCTCGTAATCTGCGTCGTTTTGCTCGACATTTTTGTTATATGTCACAATTACGGAACACGGGTTTTTATCATTTTGATTACTAAAAAGAAAAACTATGTATAAATGAAGCGGTAAATAAAGTTGCAATATCATAAGAAAACAATTCATTTTATTTCATAAAAAAGAGGAACGTCTAAGCGTTCAAAAAAGGCAAATGACAAATGCCACACCTCTTTTTTCACCAGCCCTCCGGATTAATGAAAGGTAACAAAGAGAGTTTTTCCAATTAAAGTGACATTATTCGAATTTGGGATTTATTATTATTTCAGAGTCACCACACAAATTTTTTATGGTGTTCCGGGACACAATTTATTTTAATATCCCAAATCGAGGAAATTTTTTACTCTGTTTTAAAAATGTATGCGAACAAGAAATCCGGGTAAGGAATTCTGCTAACCTGGGAGAAGGTGTTAGGCACTCCCGAATTCCGTAATTTTAGCACGGTCGCTTAACTATTAATATTTAGCCTAAATTATCGATTATTTACATGTTTTAAACCTATTGTGCTTTTAGCCCCTTTAATTTTAACCGCTTGTAATGTTTATGGATTTATCTTGAAACAAGTCGCGAGGGCGTACATTTGTTTGTTTTTGGACACATTGTAATTGCGCCACATGAAATGCACCCGCAATTACAACATGCGATTTTTATTATTGTTTTGAGTTAGAGTCGGAGACATGAGTTGCCACACCCGAGATTAGATTACGTAATCATGAGTATAGTCATGATGATTTAATTGCTTATTTGAAGCAATGCCTATTATTTTTATAAGTTCTTCATCTTTTTTTTTTTCTAAATTACTTATAGTATTAGTCTAAAGCATTTTTGGACTACAAGGTATTTGTTTGTTGATGAATTGATTATTTTCCTAAGATTTGAGATCCATATTTTATATTTGCGTGCCTCATCGAGCAGAAAGTGCGTTGAACTCGATGACACACCTAATATCAAAACTACAATTGCAGTACCAATATCCCGTTACCAAAATACACATGAAATAAATAAGGCACATTGTAAAAGAAGTTAGGAAAAGAAGACCATCTAGAAGCAAGTACAGATACCACATACATAAAACATCAACACCATGGCCAGAAAAACTTGATTAATATAAACAAGTACTAGAAAGACATCCTAACTTTTGGAATTAGCCAAATGAAGGACCATAAAAGCTTGATAGAAATAAGAGTCATCTCCCCGCGAATTCAAGATACACCAAAGTAAAGCTAAAAGAGTATATCACATAAGAAGAGAACCAAGAATGCATGATCAGTTGAAAATGCTTGACTGTTTAATATACTTCAATTAAGGAAATAAATTGCAAAAAAATGATAGCCCCCAATACTCTCAACTTCCTCAATTGAATCACAATCACAATGAACATATGTTGCTATTATCAAATCGCAAGGATATATCACATGGAACAAATGAGAATCATATTTATTTCATTATAATACTTCAGTTTAACTCTAACAAAAAAATTCATATGCCCAATCCACTTTCTAATAGATTTATAGAAGAAAACATAAGTAAAACCTGGCCATTTTACATTAGATTCACAAACCTTTGACAATAATAAACCAACCCAATTCATGAAACTTAGCATATTTAATTGTATAACTCAAAAGTAAATACATAGATCTGGTGCGTACCTAGTACTCACAGCAAACTCAAGAAGTAAGATAAAACTAAGTGAAACAGCCCCGAATTTGACCGCAGAACAGCAAGCAATTTCACGCCTCTATTTGACTTCAGAGTGAGAGGTAAAACAGAGCCAGGCAAAACATCAACTTCCACAGCTCGTACAAACCAGAAGAAGAAGAAGTTGAGTTTTTTTTTTTTTTTTTTTTTTTTTTTTTTTTTGATTTTTTCTTTCTGATTTTTGAATGAACTTAAAGACCAAAAGGAGACCAAAATCTTTTTTCAAGTTTTTTTTTTCTGTCCAGATTTCGAGTGCTTCATCAACTGCTTAGAGTGGTGTTACGTAGCTCCAGTAATGCTTCACTGGGTGATTGCTTCTTCTAAAATCACACACATGGATCCCGCTTTTCATTGTTCACAAGCGGCCAAGGAACATGGCAGAAGTGCGCAAATCCCGAAGGAGTCACAATTTAAGATTGGGGCTTTTGGGTCGATAACAAATAGGCGATAATTTGTGATTTGGGCGGAGAGAAGAATGTAATTTTTGGGGGGAGTTCTAGCGTCTCTTTTTGTTCTTTTGAGATGAAGGGTTAACGCCATTCCTGGTGTTTTTCAGGGAAAGGGGTCCTCCTTAGCGATTAGGTCTTATTTTTGTTTTAACAGGTGAGGGAAGCGGGTCGGGCAGGCGGGTCGTGGTTTCCGGACCGGGTTTGGGCCAAAAAATGAACGGATTTTGGTAATTGGGCTGCCGAAAATGCTTGGCCCAAATAGCTGCATTTCCTTTCTCTCTTCAGAAAATAATTAAGCTTAAATTGCAGCTATTTTAACTCCATACTCGCAATCTATTTTGTAAAATTAAGCTAAGTATCATTATTTTCTATTAATTAACTAAAAATGCATGTGAAACTACTAAAGTATTATTTTATTGTAATTTCAATGTATTAAGTCTATAATTTGATAAGTGGTAATTCCTAAAAATACAAATTAAACCTAAGATACATGAAATGAAAAATGTGACAACTTTTTTTTTTATGATTTTTCTGTAATTTTGAAGTATTAAATATGCATGACATACAACTAAATAAAGAAAATTTCCTAAAATTCATTAAAAGTTATTTTTTGATTATTTTTTAGGAGTAATTTCCATGCGGGGCAAAAATTAGGTGTTCACAGCTGCCCCTCTTTGCTCGAGAACATGAAGAGTTTTCGGGCAAAGATAAAGTGAGCGACCACGAGCAATTTTTGCCCGTTTGGTACTCCATTTGGAAGCATTTTGCAAAAGTTTTGACCGAACCTTGCTTCAGAGGTTGCCTACATATCCTTGGCAATAAATGAATCAGGTCGGTGTAGTTCTGGAAGTTTTGGTAGCTGGGACTACCGGGAAGCTGTGATTTCACTATTGTTGCTGTTGCTGCTGCTTACTTCTTGCTGAGCTCCTTATTACACCAAAATCAAAAATGAAAAAGACTAAACTAGCCTATCAGCTACGAGTTACAAAACTATCTACAAGTCTTCTGAAGCTTGATCTTGAGTCTTGGTTGGTTCTTCATGCGGACTCTGATCTGAATCTTGATGCTTGTTGGCTGCAGGTGCTAGTTCATTCTTCTAAAACTTTTTTCGGATCAAGAATGGACATGCATAGCTTGTGACTTCAGTCTATCTCGAGCAGTCCACATCTTTTCCGATTTTGTACTTTGCGGTTCAACTCTTTTCTGTTCTTCTTTTCTTTTATTCTGAATTGAGACGTCTTCTTTTGGTCGTCTCGAATCCATTGCCCTAAATTGTAATCTGCGCAAAATCAAAACAAACGAACGAAATTTTCTGCCCCAGTTTTCATCAGGAAAATTTCGTGAGTTATTGTAATAAAATCTATACTACTTTATTATTGAAAGCAATGAAAAGCCGGGAATGGTGCAGCCGGAGTTATTGTAGACTAGGGAGTGAATACCCTATGCCTAAAGGTAAAATCAAGTAGGGAGTGGAGACCCTATGTTGGAAAGAAAATTGACAGGTTATGCTGTCGTCAAGAAAAAGATCACCAGGTTATGCCGGTGTCTGGGGAAGGATCAACGGGCTATGCCGTTGTCAAGAAAGAGATCACTAGGTTATGCTGGTGTCTGGGAAAAATTTAACAGGTTATGCCGTTGCCTGGGGAAAAGAGATCACTGGGTTATGCCAGTGTGAGGGAATGATCAACAGGTTATGCTGTTGTCAGGATAGGGATCACCAAGTTATGCTGGTATCTGCTAGGGAATGGGACCCTATGTTGGAACGAAGACTAGCGAGTGGAGACTCTATGCCTAAAGTAAAATCCACAAGGGATTGGAGACCCTATGTTGGAAAGAAGACTAGGGAGTGGAGACCCTATGTTGGAAGAACGACTACTGAATTGTGTATCTATGCTAAAATGAATCAAGCAGGATTTTTTTTTGTCTTTTCTTTCGATTTTTTTTGGTATCTTAGGAGAAAGATTCATCAGACTAAGATTTTGATCCTAGGAGAAAGATTCATCAGACTAGATCATTTTTTTTTTGTTATCTTAGGAGGAAGATTCATCAGACTAAGATTTTTTATTATCTTAGGAGAAAGATTCATTAGACTAAGATTTTTATCCTAGGAGAAATTTCATCATACTAGGTTTTCTATCTTAGGAGAAAGATTCATCAGACTAAGATTTTGATCCTAGGAGAAAGATTCATCAGACTAGGTCCCTTAATTTTTGTTATCTTAGGAGAAAGATTCATCAGACTAAGATTTTGATCCTAGGAGAAAGATTCATCAGACTAGGTCCCTTAATTTTTGTTATCTTAGGAGAAAGATTCATCAGACTAAGATTTCTATCCTAGGAGAAAGTTCATCAGACTAGGTATTCTTTATCTTAGGAAAAATATTCATCAGACTAAGACATTTATCCTAGGAGAAAGATTCATCAGACTAGGGTTTTTTTTATCTTAGGAGAAAGATTTATTCAGACTAAGATTTTTATCCTAGGAGAAAGATTCATCAGACTAGGGTTTTTTATTATCTTAGGAGAAAGATTCATCAGACTAAGATTTTTATCCTAGGAGAAAGTTCATCAGACTAGGTCTTCTATCTTAGGAGAAAGATCTGCCAGGCTAAGATTTCGATCCTAGGAGAAAATTCATCAGACTAGGTCTCTTTTTTTTTTGGTATCTTAGGAGAAAGATTCATCTGACTAAGATTTCTATCCTAGGAGAAAGTTCATCAGACTAGGTTTTTTATTATCTTAGGAGAAAGAATCATCATACTAGGTTTTTTTTTATCTTAGGAGAAAGAATCATCAGACTAAGATTTCGATCCTAGGAGAAAATTCATCAGACTAGGCCATTTTTTTGTTATCTTAGGAGAAAGATTCATTAGACTAAGATTTTTTTTTATTGGGAGAAAAATCTATCAGACTAGGACTTTTTATCCTAGGAGGAAAAATGAGAAGAGCAAAGGCAATATTTTATGCACGCAGGTAAAGATAAAGATCTGAGAAACTCCCTTTGTCGGTTCTCTTCTTTTCTTCTCTTTTTTTTTTCAGCGAGAGAGAAAAAAGGGAAATAGAGAGAGCTAAAAAAAGAGAACAGAAAAAGGCAGCTTTTCTTCTCCTTCGTCCGCTTTCCGTACAACCATTACGGTACCTCCCTCCAGTTCCAAAACCAGTCCCTGTTTTCACGCCAAAATTCCAGCCAAACAACCTCCAAAACATCACCGTTTCAGTCTAAAATCCAGCTAAAAAATAGCCGAAAACAACCTCAAAGCCAGCCGTAGTTCATCTTCGTCGTTTTGGTTCAGTTCGAGTTTTTCCGGCGAACTTCGAGGATGCGAGAATGGTGGTTCTGTGGTCGTCGAGGCCTCTATTTGAGGTCGCATTCGATGTTTCGATGCTTTCGGTTTACTGTTCGAGCTCTGGTAGCGATTTCTACCTCTTAGTATTTTCGAAATAACCATTTGCTCGATGTGTAAACCAAGCTGGAAAGTAATGAATTGAATGGAAGCTAAGACTATTTAAGGTCCATCTCTGTCTTATTTTGTTTTCTTTTACTGCTTTTGGATCCTACGATAGTAGTGTTGGTTTGTTATTAGAATGCCGTGTTTCTTTATCATGTGTGATTTCATTTCAACTTCTTTTCTTATTTAGTGACTGAACCTGCTTTGCTTATCTATCTTATTCATGTATGAGCCGTCTAAATATGTGTATAGGATAGGTTTTCTGAAGTATTAATTAGAAAAATAAAGTTGCTTCCTAAATTGCTATTTCCAAACACCATTTAACTTGACTTATATTTGGTAATTTTTAATTACTTAGTGGAGATTACAATCTGTTGAAAGGCTACGTTAGGTATAGAAGTTTGGATTTTAGAATGTTATAATTTATCGTGATTATGTACACGTTCGCGTGACATGATTACGATTTCAAAAATAAATATTTGTAGAAATATTTTAGGCTCGATTAATAATAAAATCATCGTGACTATGGGTATGGTTCCCGTGGCATAGTCATAGATACGTAATTCCATAATTTCGAGTGCACGCTGGCGTGACTCCCCTAATTTCAAATAATTAAAATAAACATGTTGTAGAATCATGGGTACGGTTCCCGTGACATGATTTGCGATGTGTACAAAATAACAAGTGCGTGACATCACGATTTGTTTAAATAAACTCCATAATTGTTTTAAAATAATTAAAAGCAGTTTCTAAAAGGTTAAAAATGCACAATAGGACTAAAACTTGTAATAATCAGATAATTTCGCCAATTATTAATGGTTGAGAGACCGTGCTAAAACTACGGAACTCGGGAAGGCCTAACACCTTCTCCCGGGTTAACAGAATTCCTTACCCGGATTTCTATGTTTTGCAGATTGTAATACAGAGTCAAACTTCCTCGATTCGTGATTTTAAACCGGTGACTTGGGACACCATAAATTATTCCAAGTGGTGAATCTGAAAGGAATAAAATAATCCCGTTTCGATTGTCACTTTAATTGGAAAAACTCCCTTATACCCTTCCCGGGGTAGTAAAAAGGAGGTGTGAGCTCTGGAAACACGAAGAATTTCAGACAAAGAACAACAAGACATGTTTTGACCCGACCTTTATTTAAAAGAGTAGAAAACTAAAAGGAAGGAGGATGTGACCGAGTCCTGGTTTTGGACATCCTACATATCCCGGGTTATAAGGGAATCAGGTCGCGTGTAGTTCAAGGAGAGTGATGGAATGATGAGTTGCAGAGTCGAGCGAGGTTCCGTCTGAGGCTCCAGTTCGCGGTCCCATTATTACATCAAAATCAAAAAGAAAAGACTAACTAATCCTATCAGCTACGAGTTACAAGATTCCTATCTATGAGTCTTCTGAAGCTCGATCTTGAGTCTTGGCTGGTTCTTCATGCATACTCTGATCTGAATCTTGATGCTTGTTGGCTGCAGGTGCTAGTTCATTCTTCTTCAGCTTTTCGGATCAAGAAGGGGCATGCATAGCTTGTGACTTCAATCTTTCTTGAGCAGTCTACATCATTTCCGCTTCTGCACCTTGGGTTTGGTCTTCTCTTTTTCTTTTCTTCTTTTTCTTGTTCTGAATTTAGACGTCTTCTTTTGGTCGTCTCGAATTCATTGTAACCTGCGCAAAATCAAAACAAACGAACAAAATTTTCTGCCCCAGTTTTCACGAGAAAAATTTGGTGAGTTATTGTAACGAAATCTATGCTACTTCATTATTGAAAGCAATGAAAAGCCGGGAATGGTGTACCCGGAGTTATTTTAGACTAGGGAGTGGATACCCTATGCCTAAAAAGTAAAATCAACTAGGTATTGGAGACCCTATGTTAGAAAAGATCGACATGTTATGCTGTCGCCAAGAAAATATCACCGGGTTATGCCGGTGTCTAGGGGGGAGGATCAACGGGTTATGCCGTTGTCAAGAAAGAGATCAACAGGTTATGTCGGTGTCTGGAAAGGTCAGCAGGTTATGTTGTTGCCTGAAAATGAGATCACTTGGTTATGCCAGTGTCTGGAAATGATCAACAGGTTATGCTGTTGTCAGGAAAGATCACCAGGTTATGCCTGTGTCTGGAAAGGTCAACAAGTTATTCTGTTGCCTTTGGAAAAGAGATCATTAGGTTATGCCACTGTCAGGGAATGATCAACAGGTTATGCTGTTGTCAGGAAGAGATCACCAGGTTATGCTGGTGTCTGCTAGGGAGTGGGACCCTATGTTGGAAGGAAGACTAGGGAGTGGAGACCTTATGTCTAAAAATAAAATCAACTAGGGATTGGAGACCCTATGTAGGAAAGAAGACTAGGGAGTGGAGACCCTATGTTGGAAAGAAGACTAGGGAGTGGAGACCCTATGTCTAAAAGTAAAATCAACTAGGGATTGGGACCCTATGTTAGAAAGAAGACTACTGAATTGTGTATCTATGCTAAAATGAATTAAGAAAGATTTTTTTTTTCGAATTTGTTTTTGGTATCTTAGGAGAAAGATTCATCAGACTAAGACGTTTATCCTAGGAGAAAGATTCACCAGACTAGGTTTTCTTTATCATAGGAGAAAAATTCATCAGACTAAGACATTTATCCTAGGAGAAAGATTCATCAAACTAGGGTTTTTATTATCTTAGGAGAAAGATTCATCAGACTAAGATTTTGATCCTAGGAGAAAGATTCATCAGACTAGGTTTTCGATCTTAGGAGAAAGATTCATCAGACTAAGATTTTGATCCTAGGAGAAAGATTCATCAGACTAGGTTTTCTTATCTTAGGAGAAAGATTCACAAGACTAAGATTTCTATCCTAGGAGAAAGATTCATCAGACTAGGTTTTCTATCTTAGGAGAAAGATTCATCAGACTAAGATTTCGATCCTAGGAGAAAATTCATCAGACTAGGTCCTTTTTTTTATTATCTTAGGAGAAGGATTCATCAGACTAATATTTCTATCCTAGGAGAAAGTTCATCAGACTAGGTCTTCTATCTTAGGAGAAAGATTCATCGGACTAAGATTTTGATCCTTAGAGAAAGTTCATCAGACTAGGTCATTTTTGTTTTGTTATCTTAGGAGAAAGATTCATCAGACTAAGATTTTTTATTATCTTAGGAGAAAGATTCATCAGACTAAGATTTTTATCCTAGGAGAAAGTTCATCAGACTAAGATTTCTGTCCTAGGAGAAAGTTCATTAGACTAGGATGTTTATCCTAGGAGAAAGATTCATCAGACTAGGTTTTCTTTATCTTAGGAGAAAAATTAATCAGACTAAGACATTTATCCTAGGATAAAGATTCATCAGACTAGGGTTTTTTATTATCTTAGGATAAAGATTCATCAAACTAAGATTTTGATCCTAGGAGAAAATTCATCAGACTAGGTCATTTGTTTTTTTTGTTATCTTAGGAGAAAGATTCACCAAACTAAGATTTTGATCCTAGGAGAAATTCAGCTCAGATCCATTCAGCTCAGATCCAAAGAAAGCATTTACCGCTTTCGAATTTTTGAAATTGGATTTATGCTTTATCGACTTATTTCATATCATGGTTCAGGCGTTAAAAATCGGTGAGGTTTACTCTTCCTTTTCGATGTCCGTGGAACTACTATCCTTGCCTTGAGTGAAATGGTGGGAATCCTTGTTTGATTTTTTTGAATATCAAATAGAGATTTTTTCTTTCGACCATATTTCGATTGTTAATACGATATATAAGGACCGCTACTACAAATCCAGAGCTCTGATTTAAATTTCTCTCGATTCATCCCCTCATGAGGAATTACCAAACCATTTGACCCTTCACCCATTCCAATATAAAGGATTAGTCAATCAAATGATTTGGTTGGTATAATGGAAAATAGGAATATTCAGTGATTCAAGAAGTGACTTTTCATTATTCAGAAATTCATAATAATGCAAATTGACTAAACAAATGTTCAACTTTATAACTAAGTATCCATCGGACTAGTTTATTTTTTTTTTGTTATCTTAGGAGAAAGATTCATCAGACTAGGTTTTCTTATCTTAGGAGAAAAATTCATCAGACTAAGATTTCTATCCTAGGAGAAAGATTCATCAGACTAGGTTTTCTATCTTAGGAGAAAGATTCATCAGACTAAGATTTCGATCTTAGGAGAAAATTTATTAGACTAGGTCCCTTATTTTTTGTTATCTTAGGAGAAAGATTCATCAGAATAAGATTTCTATCCTAGGAGAAAGTTCATCAGACTAGGTTTTCTATCTTAGAAGAAAGATTCAGCAGACTAAGATTTTTATTGGGAGAAAAATTCATCAGACTAGGACTTTTTATCCTAGGAGGAAAAATGTGAAGAGTAATGTCGACATTTTATGTACATTAGCAAAATAAAGGTAAAGATTTGAGAAACTTCCCTTTTTCGGCTCTTTTTTTTTTTTGAACCACTTTCGTTACACTGCTTTGTTCCTGTTTCAAACAAAGAAAAAATTATCAGTTTTAAAAAGTGGTGGTAGGTTTGTGGCCTTGAGTCCTGAGCAGCTTGGCTTTTGCTCAATCAGCCTGAGTCATTTTCAAGAGACTTTTTTGCTCTGCATCAACCCTGATTGTTTCACACCCAGTACCACTTGTATTTGTGGCTTAGTCAGACTTATCCCAACAGAAGATCTTTGCTTAGACGACCTTTTCTGATATCTTGAATGACTTCTTGCCTTTTGGAGCAATTTGACTGTCAGAGGGAATCACCAGTTATCTTTTCTTGCGCCAAGTAGGCTGACAAGGGTCTTTTTGGGGGGAAGCCTCTACATGAATTCTCAATGCATATTGACTGTAACATTGAATTGCTGGCCAAATTCACTTTTGTGCAACTGAAAAGCTGATAGCAGATTTTGAAATCTTTTCTTGCTTGTTTTGACAAGGACTGACTTAGAGTGAAGGATACAATGATTCAAAGAAGCAAGTATCAACAAGCAATGCCCCTGTCAGAAGGACAGAAGGAAGACAATTTTTTTTATTTTTTTTTTTGCGGTAACTAGCCTTAATGATCATGACATGCATTTTGGACTTAACGGTCGATCTATCAAACTGCCCTAACCTTTCCTTTTACCATTCTTATGACCTTTGAAGGCGGGCTTGTTCGTGCCAATCCTTTGCATCAGATTCGCGACTCACTTTCGACCAGTGGTGCCCCGAGGGGTTTTCACCAACAAGTCTCTCTCATTTATTTTTCTCTACTTACCCTCGCCTTACAGTGCCCGTGAGGGTTTTCACTAGTAAGACTCTCTCATTTTTTCTTCTTTTTTTTTGTGAGCAACTTGACAGTTTTCTATATCGTGTGACAACCGTTGCTCATTGCACGCTTCTCTTGGCATTCTTGAAGGCATATTAGGAGGTCTTTATTTGGAAGGATTTTTGGATAGGGTTGGAAAGAAAGGTCGGCATGAAGACTCAAAGTAGACTCAAAATGAAGGGTTGTAGGCTTACAACTCTTGGAATCGACTCTTTCAAAAGTGAAATAAAATTTCTGCCCCAGTTTTAGCTACTAGGGATTTTTCTGGATTTTTTTCTTTTTCTTTTGAATCTTATTTGGTTGGACCGAACCGTGTAAGGCTGCCTACGTATCCTCTTTTTTTTAGGAATCAGGTCTAACGTAGTTCAAACATCTGACCTAACTATTTTTCATATTTCTTTCTTTTCTCATGTTTTTCTTTTTCTTTTTTTTCGAAACAGGTTGCCCCACCTTTTATTTTTTGGGGGGCATGGACCTTTGACTGTTTTTTTCTCTCTCTCTCTTTTTTTCATTTGAACTTTCTAAGAGCTTTCCCAGTTTGTACTCTTGGGGCATGGATTTTTTCATTTTTGTTTTTTTTTCATTTTCACTTTTGACTTTTGACTCTAAACTTGATTCAAAAATAGGGTGGTCAAAGAAAAAATGACACTAGCTCAAAAGGGGTAGAGAAGAGTATAAAGTGTTTAGATAGAAGAAAAAGGGCCTCCCAGCCTCGAGAACCCCAAAACATATTATTTTTTTGTGATCATAGTGTTGATGAACATGTCTATCTTCTTGGTGTGTCGTGGTCGAAAGACACTTTCCATCCATTAGTGCCAAATTTTCGACCAATCTTCAATTGATTAAACATCCTCAAGCACGATCTTTACAATGATTTGAAGGTGAATTTTACTCGACCTTAGTTCCAAAGTATCTCAAATCTTTATTCATCCTCAAAAGTATCTCTTTTTCACTTATCTCTCTCAAGACTAAATCATTTTTTAAGATATGGCCAAAATTTCCGCATGCATGTCATATCACTAAAACTAGCGAGAAAGGAACTAAGCATGGAATGACACAAAAGGACAAATTGTATTTAATTGAGTAAACAACAAGACAAACAACCTAAAATCCGAGTTATAACCCTAAAATAACCCGGTAATGAANGAACTAAGCATGGAATGACACAAAAGGACAAATTGTATTTCATTGAGTAAACAACAAGACAAACAACCTAAAATCCGAGTTACAACCCTAAAATAACCCGGGTAATGAAAATAGCAACAAAACAGACAGACAAGACTGACACAAACAGAACAGAGGGATAGAAGGGTTTGACTCAATAAAACAAATAAAATCTGGATCACAACCCTGAAATAATCCAGATAATAGAAAAAATATCAAAACAAGCTACCATTATTCCTTCCTAGTAAGGAGGGAATGACTTTTCAATTGCTAAGCTTGACATTTAGCCACAAATTTGCTCATCATAATCAGCAGAGCTTTCTCCAATTTCAAAATCATCAACTTCGGTTAGCAAGTTCCCGAGAGGATTCTCATACTGCCTGTCACCATGCATCATCCCCACAAAGTGTGCATCATCATGTGCAGGTAAATGATTCTGCGTGATATTCTGGGTGTCACTGTCTGTGATCACAATCAGATTTTCTTGGATCATCCTTTCTATTTCTCTTTTCAAATCCCGACATCTTTCAACATCGTGCCCCTGGGCGTTGGAATGGTATTCACACCTTTTAGAAGGGTCAAAGCTTCTTGCACGTGGGTCTACATGATTTGGAGGAATAGGTGCAATCATGTCATAATGCTTTAATTTCTCAAACAAGCTTGCATAAGACTCTCCTATTGGTGTAAAATTATCTTTCAACCTTTGTTCTCCTCTATACCCCTGGCTTGGATGTGGGTTATAGGGCACTTGAAAATTTTGTGGAGGCTGGTGGAGATCTTGCGATGCAGGTGCTCGCCCTCTAAAGTGTCTTGGTGATTGGGCAACATACTGAGGTGGAGAAAAAGAGTATTGTGGGTTCTGAGGTAGATAGTAGTGCTCAGGGGAATCATCGGAAAACAGACGAGGTTGGTCATACCTTCTAGATGTTCTCCTAGGACCTCTTCTTGACCCTGATGTCATCATGGTTTCTTCATCCTTCTCGTTCGTGTCGCTAAGATTATTAGATTCAATCTGGACAGCCTGAGTTGCGGCTTTGAGAGCTGCTTGACTTATAATTATGCCTGTCTTAAGGCCATTCTCTAACATTTCTCCTATTTTGATTGCTTCTGAGAAGGATTTGTCAACTGCGGACATCATGTTTTGAAAGTAATCTGGCTCTTGCGCCTAAAGGAAGACAGTGACTAGCTCGTGGGTGGCTTAACTCTAGCCGCTTGCTCTCTCCATTTAATGGCATATTCCCTGAAACTTTCAGTTGGTTTCTTCTTCAGGTTGGAAAGGGAATTGCGGTCCGGGGCAATGTCGATGTTGTATTGGAACTGTTTGAAAAAGGCCTGGGCCATGTCATCCCAGACATACCAACGAGATGTGTCTTGATCAGTAAACCATTCAGAGGCTACCATCGTAAGGCTTTCCCCAAAATAAGCCATCAGTAATTCTTCATTTCTTCCTGCACCTCTTAGCTGATTGCAATACCTTTTCAAGTGAGTTATGGGGTTGCCGTGTCCATCAAACTTTTCAAATTTGGGGATCTTGAAACCAAGTGGCAAACGAACATCGGGGAACATACATAGATCCTTGAAGGCAATACTCTTCTGACCTGCCAACCCTTGCATGTTTTTCAACTGTTGTTCTAAGATTTTCAGTCGTTGGGTCATTTCATCATGTGCCATCTTTCGGGCAGGCTTCTCAATCTTTGCAGGAATCAAATAAGTACGAGTGGTACTCAGGAGAGTGGTATTGTTCTTTCTGGGTAGCAAATTGTGAATCATGAGGTTTCCTTTGCACCACCGTCGGCTGTGGGACAATGAAGACAGGCATAACAATAGTGGTTGTCTGATTGGTTGTCAATGGCAAACTTTGAGAGCATGCAACTGGAGTTCCAGTTGTGGTCGTACATCTAGGATAAAGACTGAACCCATGTGGATAGGATTGATCAGACAATGAGACCGGAATGGTAGTTGTCGAGATGGGTGTGAATTCTGGGAAACCCTGAACAGAGAAGGGCGGTCCTTGGCCATTGGCCCATGCTTGACACATTTCAGTCATTTTCTATTTCAGTACTCTATTTTCCTCAACCACAGTAGACTCTTGTTGAACCTTCTGACCCTGAGTCTTACGAACACTCGTAACGGCTTCGATGTCAGTTGGCATTGGCATTATCTCTTGGACCTTGTGGATTGTGTTGCAGCTTACCACAAACCGACCACCTCAAACATTCTTCAATATTCAAAACAAAAGACACGTTAGAATGGACACAGTCGGTCCTTATTATTATCATTCTTCTTTTGATTTTTTTAACCTTTTTTTCTTTCTCTTTTTAATTTTTTATGGTTATGATCGAATCCTATGGGGAATACCTACGTATCATGACACTGCATGAATCAGATCTTGCGTAGTTCGGGAAGATTGGGAATAAAATAAATAACCTAACTCATTTTTTTATTTTTTTTTTGGATTTTGAATTTCTTTTGGTATTTATTTTTTTCAAAACAATGATTTAAAAAGAAGAAAGAAAATATTTTTGTATTTAGATTTGTTTTTTTCTTCGAGAATTTTTGAAAAGAAAGACTTCTAAAAACGAAAGAAAATAAATATTTTTTTTTTGGAATTTCGAAAGAAAAATTTCTAAAGAAGAAAAGAAATATTTTTGGGTTTTTGGACTTTTATTTTATGAAAGAAATACTTCTAAAGAAAAAGAATATATTTTTGAAGCTTGAATTTTCTTTTCGATTTTCGAAAGAAGAATGAAAATATTTTGTATTTTTGATTTTATATTTTTTTTTACTTTGTTTTTTCGAAATTTTTTTAAAGGAAGACTTCCAAAGAAGCAAGAAAATATTTTTTTGGATTTTTGTATTTTTGTTTTTGAATTTTTGGGAAGAAGACTTCTTAAAAAAAGGTAGAATATTTTTTTTTTTTTAGATATTGATTTGATTTTTCCTTTTGAATGAAAGACTTCTTAAAATTAAAGAAAATACATTTGGTTCTAAATTTTTTTATTTGGGATTTTCTAAAGAAAGACTTCAAAGAAGGGATTAAAGGAAAATATTTTTGAATTTTTTTTTAAAAAATGGGGGCCGGAACCGATGAGGTTTGCTACGTATCTCACATCCGGTGAGAATCAGACCCGCGTAGTTCTCCCAGTTTTGACGGAACCGGGAAAATATTACTTTTGAAAAAATTCACTTATTTTCTTTCTTTCTTTTTTTTTCGGGAGAGTTTCTGCATTTTTTAAATACCTACCTCTCACTCTTGATTTTTCTTTCATTTCCCCCTTGTTTTTTTCATTCTAGAAACCAGTCAACATGTACGCCAGAATAAACAGATACGCAAGTAGCACGTAAAATGCATCAGGATGGTTTTTTAAATCGGGTACACCTGTCCTAGACGGACCCAACCCCTGTGTTGAGTCCCCGAAGTCAAATGCATATGAAGCAAACAAACGTTCCTACTAGGGATCCGGCATGAGGCTATATTATTCTAAGTTTAAATCCTGGGGTTTATTGTTCTAGACCTGGCTTACACGAGCGGACAGCTCGAGCCGGAGGGGGGGAGGACAGCGTACCGGGAATACAGAAGCGTCAACGGCTTTGCAACTTGTCCGAACCTCGTTCTAAAATTTGGATATGACTCTAACAGAAAAGAAGTCACACGAAGTGCACACTTCCCAGATGATTTAGAAGACTCAGAGAGAAGGGTGTTTCGTAACAGTTTATATACAGTCCAAATAATATCAAAGCGGTAAAAAAAATGACATTTAGCACATTAGGCTCAAACACGTAAAAATCAGATAAGGAAAGCCAAAACATAACAGTTATTCTAAGCTCGAATTCTGAACCCTGAACCAGAGATTCTGGGTTCTTGTCCCCAGCAGATTCGCCAGAGCTGTCACACCTCCTTTTTCCACTACCCCCGGATTAATAAAGGGTAATAAGGGAGTTTTTCTAATTAAAGTGATATTATTCGGATTTGGGATTTATTTTAGTTTCAGAGTCGCCACCCGAATTTTTTACGGTGTTTCGGGACACCACTTTATTTTAAAAATCCCAAATCGAGGACTTTGTTTTAAGTTGTCTGCGACCAGAAATCTGAGTAAGGAATTATGTTAACCCGGGAGAAGGTGTTACGCATTCCCGAGTTCCATGGTTCTAGCACGGTCGCTTAACTATTAATATTTGGCCTAATTATCTAATTATTTACATATTTTAAACCTCTTGTGCTTTTTATCCTTCTTACTTTTTAGTCGCTTTTAATTTTTATGGAATTATTTTAATACAAGTCACGATGACGTGCACTTATTATTTTTGGACACGTTGCAAACCGTGCCACATGAAATGTACCCGCGATTTACAACATGTTTATTTTAATTAATGTTTTGAGTTAGAGTCGGGGACATGAGTTGCCACACCCGAGTGTAGATTATATAGTCATGACTATGGTCATGACGATTAAAAATGCCTCTTTAAGGTGATATTCAATTATTCTCTAAGTTTTAGAATCTTTATCTGAAAGTGGTATTTTAGCTTACGGGATAGGTATATAAATCATTTTTGATATTTATGGATTTATCTTGGGACAAGTCACGATGGCTGCGATTGCTATGTGTGATTTTACTATTGTTCGAAGTTAGGGCCGGGTCACATGACATGCACACCCGAATTGGAGTTATGTATCGTGACCATGCCACGGGAACCGTACCATGGCCACTATAATTTATTATGGAACTAATTAGTGAAATTAGGCCTTACTGCATTCACATTCTTATTAACTCAACATATTGATTCAATTGGCTTTCCTCACAAGGAGTAGGCATTAACACACATGAACAACATATCCAACCTAATCAAATAACCCCTACAAAAAAATTTCAAAGAAGAGAAGACCACCATATTGTATTCTATCTCCATCCAAACATCAGAATACTCATATAACCACGCCAATACTTACCAAATTGCCTCAACAGAACATTAAAGCGATTCGTTGATTCAATAACACGACAAGACAATTAAATGAAACCTATCACATGAAATTATTAAGAAAAACAATTGAATACATGATGATCTTATTAAAACTTAATCAATTTTTCACCAAAAGCATAACTTCAGGATCCAAGCACAACAAAGAATTATGTCACTCATTTTTTGCACACTCAAATTCATTCATGGACAAAATACTTAACAAACGAAATTGAGCACACAAATCAGATAGTATATTCACATTACTTAAATAAAATGAAGAATGCTAAGGTAAGAATGAAACTGGCAAATCAAAATCTTTAGAAAAAATCAAGAGGTACAACAGTTCCGACTCCGACAATTCGATGCTTGACCGAGACAGGAACTACGAATGGAACTTCGTCGGCTAAATCGAACTACGACCGAATGACAAAGCTTTTTGGAATGATTTTCGATCGTTCTTGGGCCTGTTTCGCTGCTAGCTTTATGGAGTGTTTCAGGACTGTATATCAAGCTTTTGCTGTTCTTTTATCGTGTTTGAAGACTGAGATCTAGAGGAAAAGATGGGGGTGACTGTTGCGCCGGAGATTGGGTTGAGAGAAGCGGCGACGACTTTTTTTCTGGTCAGATCAGGGTCGTTAGGTTGGACTGCTAGCGGTTGTCAAGGGGGAAGTGCTGGTGGTTTTGAGGTGGTTCAAGGTGAAGGGGATGGGGCTAGCCGGTGGCTTGGTGGTTGCCGGCGGCATTTGTGAGGAAGGAGGGGTGTGGGTGCCGCTTGTTGTTTTATGTGTATTGAGGAGGGTGGGTGGCTGGAGATGGTTTGGGTGGCCGTGGTGGAGGCGGCTGGTGTCTTGGAGGAGATGACTAGCAGCTGGTGGGAGGTGTAGGGGTGATGGGATGCTGGCGGCAGATGTTTAAGGGTGAGGGTCTGTTAGGTCGTGTTTGTTGTGCTGAAAGTGTAAGGAAGAAGATGAGTTCAAGGGGGGGGGGGATGCGGCTGCTCCTCCGGGAATTAGGGAGTCAGGGTAGTGTGTAAATCCTCTTTGATTAAGGTGTAGTGGGTGTATAAGAAGAAGGAGAATTTTAGGTTAGTGGGTATTGGGCTAAGGGGAATGGGCTTGGGAATTGGGTTGGGTCCAGGTCTGGTTGGATTTTGTTTTGGGCTAGGAAGACTAAAAAAAGATATAATGTGTTTATAAAATGAAATAAAGACTTACTCTTAATTAATTAAAATATACTACTAAAATAAAACTAAATATTAAAAGGGAAAATATTTTTGTAAATTTTCATTTTTGTGCTTAAAATAAAGTAAAAGAGATATTAGGCCTAAACAAAATGTTCAAACGCTAAAAAGTATAATATCTCGGGGAGGGTCAAAAATTACGTGTCTACAACAAAAAAGTACAGACACAGTGCAAGCCTCAATTGACCGTGTGCTTTTCAAAAGAAAATTTTACAGTTCCAAACTACCAAGACTCCCGGCAAACCAAAGATGAACTGGCGGTCCAATTTTGCAGCTTTTCTCTTGGTTCGGCATCCCCGATGGTTGGTGTCTTCATGTTAGTTCATTCACAACATTCTTCAATCATATTCACGAACAACCTTCCCATTCCATCTATGATATCATCTTCTAGTGCTGAACTCTGGCCCATACCCCAAACATGCTCTGGCACAAAAGCCTTTTTCTCGGAGCTACCGGTGTGAGTTTTCCCCATCGGAGACTGATACCATATGTCATCCCTTCCCTTTTACCAATTAGGTTCAATTGTCTTTGTAATCCCGTCTGATCTGTCTCCTAACCCGGTTCCTAGTCCGTATCCATATTTCATCATCTCCCTCATGTCCATCTTGGATCTATACATCGACCGCATTCCCAAGTTTTATTCAGTCTCTTCTATTTCGGTGGTCTGCATGATTCCACTGCATGGAAAGCAACCCCGTCTAGCCCTTCAATGAATGGGAATGCATTCTCCAAATAAGCTAATTGACCCTATTTTCCATGGACCACGATCTCCTGATATCCCCACTTAAATTCCATGCATTGGTGTAGGGTGGACGGGACGACCCCTGCCATGTGTATTGAGGGCCTTCCTAGAAGCAAGTTCTATGAAGAGGAAATATCCTTCAGTGAACCATCAAAAGCCCTTACCCTTACATGGATTTCCTTAACTTCCCTCAGATGGATTCCCAACTCCCGCAGAATAGAGAGTGGACAGATGTTGACTCCTGACCCTCCATCAACCAGCACATGGGACACCACCTCGTCCCCACATTTGATAGTGATATGAGGAACTTTGTTGTGACTTACACCTCCGACAGGAAGTTCATCTCTTATGAAATTGTTCATATTTGTATCGACCATTTTCCAAATTCTTGCAGCCAACACCTTACTGGTGGTGTTGCTTGTCACACATACCCCACTTAGTACTTTCATCAAGGCATCCTTATGATTGTCACAGCTTATCAGCAAGTCCATGATTGATATTTGAGCAAGAGTTTTCTTCAGCTGCTCCTCCACGGAGTACTCTTTGGTCTAAATTCTCTTCCAGAATTCTGCGGCTTCTGGGTATGTTATGTTCCTTCTTTGAATCTTCTCTCTTCCCAAATTCCCTCAATTTTCATCTTCATGAGCATAAGATCTCCTTGACCTAGTCATACCATGGGCTGCTGCAGAGTCTGTCGTCTTGACATTCCCCTTTTGCTGGTATGTCCATGAGACTGTTTTGTATTCCCAACTCTCTCTGTACTCTATATTAACAGTACTTTATTGCTGATACGTCTGAATCATCATCATGGGACTTACTTGCATTGTGATCATCGGAGTCCTTTGAGGTGGGATCCTTATAGCCTCAGCATTTCCTATTGTGACAATAATTCTTTTCAAATCATATTCTTCGTCCAATGTGATCATGTTGACCTCCTAGTTTCGATGATTTGGCAGCGGATTAAGATTCACATCGGGCGGAGCCGGAGTGCATTGAATGGATCCATTTTTTTATCAGTGTTTCAATTTCAATTTTAGCTTAAAACAATCTTCACTATCATGCCCATGCACTTTTGAATGGTACACACACCCTTTCTCAGTCTTGCTCTTCAAAATTGGGATGAGGGCGTGGTGCATAAGTGGGTTAGTTTTTGTGACCCTTCCTTCCACTGGATGTATCAATACTGCTCTTCTCAATCTCTCGAACAATTGGGCTAGAGGCTCATCAATCGGGGTATAATTTCTGGGACCCCTCTCTTCAAAGTTGGGACGAGGGCGTGGTGCATAAGTGGGTCAGTTTTTGTGAGTGGTGGTTTCGACAAGAGCATATGGTCATTGTGGATTCGGGTAGTTGTGGGCTCAAGGAGGGTTTATTGAGGTTGTGGGTGGTAATATGGCTGGGTGTTATAGACTGGAGCGTAGGCGGGTGGTGGTGAACGGTTTGGAGAATAAGAAGTGTTTCCATGATATGGGTTGGGTTGATAGTAAGGGACGACTGATGAGACTTCTTCTTTTTTCTTCTTTCCGCTACCGATTGACCCTGATTGGATTGCCTTGCTGGCCACTTGCAGTACAACCTTGGATTGTACTTTGCCAAATTTTGTACCTTCTTCTAAGAAATATCTCATCTTGACCAGTTCAGGGAATTTCTGTCGCGTCATTCCCATCATTTTTTCAAAGTATATCCCTTCCTAGACCCTGATGAAATACTTGGTTAATTCACTGCCGTCCAACGGAGGTTGTGCCCTGGCGGCTTCCAACTTCCACCGATGTGCGTATTCTTGGAATGACTTGGATGACTTTTTCTACAGGTTTACCAATGCTAACCTATCGGGAGTGATCTTTGTGTTGAATCGAAAGAGATTCATGAAATCTTCCGCCATATCTTGCCATGTTCTCTAGTTTCACGGATCTTGTCGAGTATACCAGGTAAGTGCTTCTCCCGCCAGGCTCCTTATGAACAACTTCATTCTCAACTTCTCGTTCCTTCCCACTCCAACTAACTTGTCAAATATGCCCTCAAATGTGCGTGGGGATCACCCGTCCCGTAAAAAATATCGAACTTTGGAGGCTTATACTGTACTTGCATATCCACATCCGGATGGATACACATATCCTCATAGTCCAAACTTTCACTTCCCTGAGCGACTTGAAGGTTCTTCATTTGTTTTCTCAAGACTTGTAGCTGCTCAAACACTAACTCATATTCCTTAAGCCTAGCTTCCATTTCCATCTCCGCGTATTGGTCAATCTCATAAGGCACCCTAACCGTGATAGGTGTTGTAAAGGTAGATTTATAAATGGCATATACATGAGGAATATATCGATCATGGGCAGAGGTATGTGCTGATTTGGGTGAGTGGTAAAAGTGACTCTGTCACGAGGAGGAGTGTGAGTTGTGTTAGTGGAAATAGGCGGGTTTTGTGGCGTTTGAACGTACTGTGGTACGTAGGGAGTGTGGATAGGAGGATTTAGTGGGTTTTCAGGGGTTACCGGAGATATGATTTGAGTGATGGGAACTGAAGTTGGGGTGTTGTTGGTTTGGCAGGATGTGGCAGGAGAGTGGTAAGGGATTGAATCTAAAGAAGGAAAGCGAGGTGGTTGAGGGAGTATTGTCACGACCAGATGTGATAGTTCCCTGATATGTTGTACTTCCTCTCTTAAAGACTCCATCTCCTGGGCCATACTGGCCATGTTTTCATCATTCCTTCTATCGTCCTTCTCTCCTTATTGCCCCTGGATATCGGCTATGACCAGAGCATGTTCATAGGGTTTTCTGTAGCAGACATCTTCCCCTTTGATCTTAAGTTTTACGGTAGTTCTGCCAGTTTCGGGTCGACACAAACCAACTTTATTTTGGGGAGTAATAATAAATTAAGAAATGAAAAAGAAAGAAAAAGAATTCAGCTTCTTCATTTATACAAGTAGGAAATCACATAGAGCAGTTAATTCACGTATTTAGGCAAGCGCATTTTCCTAAAATTTGTAGGACCTCTCATTGCCGGAGTTGGGCCTAGATCACTAATGTTTGAAAAACAATTAGACTTGACACATTTAGATGAATCGAGTTTTGTTTTCATTGATAATATTTAGATTGAGATAAGCAGGAACAAAGGTTACATCACTGTTTCTAATATTCATAGATCTGCATCGGCTTAAACAACTCGCCCTTTTATGAAAATAAGAAAATTGGGAATAAGGATACAACATGGAAAAGAAGGGGAAATCAACCAACATCTAGTAACCATCCCCGGAATCATTCCCCATCTCCTCTTCTTCTTCTGGCTCTTCCTCCGGATCTTCTTCAAACTCCTCTTAGTCATTATTGAACCTAGACTCCTCTCATAGATCTCCCTCCGGCTCTAACTCTGATTCTATCTAGATGAACTCCACTACCCGGTCATCGTCTTCAGAAGATGGCAGCATAGGATCAATGGATCCTGGGACCACTTGACAGTGCATCGAGGTAGTCACAAGGTAATGTGGAAGAATCTCAAGGTAGATTTGTAAAGAAACCACTAGGTCCTCCAGCCAGGCTATACCTCTCTTCTTGGTCAGGCTAGCTCGTCTTCCTCGTTGATCCAGACATAATACTCCGGAGTGCATCACGAGTTTTGACTATCAATATTGTGACCATATCGTTCCACTCTTCTTGGAGCTTTCTTATTCTTGGGATTGGAATATGTCTATTGTACTCGTACTCATATAGCGTTGTCCTCATCCATAAAGGCACATGCTGGATCATCCTGAACTGTTTGAGAACCCGCAAGGGTGAGTATGGTTGGATGCCCTTAAATCGTATCAGCTTAATGAAGTATTTTGAGGAGTCCCTAAAATTGCCCTCCCGCCTAACCATGAAAACTTCCAATTGACCCATTCCCCACTTAGATTGGTCAGCATTTCTCTCCACTCTTCTTGTCCATATGGGGAGACCCAATGTCTCATCCTCTCGTTGTGGCTGCGATTCATGCCGATGAAGCCCACCAAGTAGTCAATGGTGGCCTCTCACGGGAAGAAATGTTATGTGTCCCAGATCTGAAGCAACAAGTTACAACCTTTAAAGATGACTATCAGGTTCGGATTTTGGTTTTAAAACTTGGAATAGGTCCATTTCATCATAGGGAACTTGCCTGAAAAATTTGGTGTCATTTGGAGTTGATTTGATATGGTTCGGACGCGTGGTTGCGATTCTAGAAGTTCTTGAAGTTCATTGTGATTTTCATGTGTTTTGGCGTCTAATTCGTGATTCAAGAGGTTATTTTGATGTTTTAATCACTCGAGCAAGTTCGTGTTGTGTTTTTGGACTGGTTTGGGTGTTTGGTTTAGAGACCCAAAGGCTCGGATGAGTTTCGTACGCGTTTTAGAGTGTTTGGAAGAAGGTCCAGAACTGTTGGTGTCTGATCTCGCATTTGCAAGTTGAGTGTCGCACTTGCGACCACCACTTTTGTGGACTTGGGATCGCTTTTGCGAAGAGGATGGGGAATGGCAGGCTTCACAAATTGCGAATCCAGCCTCGCAAATGCAATGATGGACTAGGCAGTGGAAGTTCGCTTTTGCGAACATTTGGGCCACTTTTGTGATGCTCCCATTTACGCACTTGCGATCTGTTTCATCGCATTTGCGATAAAGGCAGGAATGTTCAATCTTCGCTTTTGCGAAGTAATGACCGTTTTTGTGGGGTTTGCATTTACAAACCCTATTTCACAAATGCGACATCTGCAGACTGCAAATAGCTGGGTATTCCGATCCCACCATATAATATCAATATCATAATTCACCCTTATTTCACCATAACAATTCACCCTTACTTCGCCTGTTGAGGCGTACAACCCGATCCCACGCATGAAACAGATCGCAAATACGAAAATAGGGCCTTTGCAAAAGTGGCCCAAACGTTCGCAAAAGCGAAATGCATTTGCGAGGCTGGCTTCGCAAATGTGAGGCCTGCCATTCCCTAGCCTCTTCACAAAAGCGATCCCAAGTCCGCAAAAGTGGTGGTCGCAAATGCAGCCCTCAACTCGCAAATGCGAGATCAGACACCAGCAGTTCTGGACCTTCTTCCAAACACTGCGAAACGCGTACAAAGCTCATCTGAGCCCTCGGGGATCTAAACCAAACACCCACACCCAGTCCAAAAACATAACACGAACTTTCTCGAGCAATCAAAACGTCAAAATAACCTCTAGAATCACGAATCGGACGCCAAAACACATGAAAATCACAATGAACTTCAAGAACTTCTAGAATCGCAACCAAGCATCTGAACCATATCAAATCAACTCCAAATGACACCAAATTTTGCAGGCAAGTTCCCTATGACAAAATGGACCTATTCCAAGTTCTGAAACAAAAATTCGAACCCGATAGCCTTAAAGTCAAACTATGGTCAAACCAAGGGAAATTCTAAACCTTAAAATTGCCAACATCCGCCAAATGATGCTGAAACCTTTTACAAACATCCAAATGAAATTCCAGGCATACACCCAAGTCCAAAGTCACCATCCAGACGTACCGAAACCATCGAAACTTTGATCTGAGGTTAAATACTCAAAAGTCAAACGTTGGTTAGTTCTTTCAATTTCAAGCTTCTCAAATGAGAGTCACTCCTAAAAATCCTCTTCAAACCTCTTAAAAGCCCGAAACGATGATGCACGCAAGTCTCAATAAACTGTGTGAAGCTACTCGTGACCTCAAACTGTCGAACCGAACAAAATTTCTCAAAATGACATGTCGGGTTGCTATATCCTTCCCCACTTAAACATACATTCGTCCTCGAACGTGCCAGGAGTTGTTCCAAAACTATCAAATCACTGCACGAGTTCACCATACATACACCCGGGGTGATTCTCCATCACCCAAAGCTATGCAGGCCTGACAACGCAACTTAACTGAATATCTCTCTTCATTCTTAGTCCTTAACCTTAGGACAGAACCTAACCCTCAACATCTGAAACTGATCATAGGACCCAATCTTGCATTATCACACTGTAAAAAAACCCGAACAAGCTGACTCGAGCCACAATTCCAGCCCAGGGTATCACATGATGTTTCACAGAACTCAAATACCCGTAGTAATATCTTCTGACCACCATAGTGGCCCAATAACATTTTGGATGCCGGCAATAAACTTCCCACTGAATGGAACCTTGTTTTGGACCTCCACAACGTTGTCTAAGATACAAGAAACATGCAGAAACTCTTAACTACCCATGAACTCAACAAGCCAAGCAGCTCTCTCGTCCGACAAGGGCCATTGCCCAAATCTAGTGAAAATAGCATCATCATTTCAAACACTCCTCACCCTTAATACGATACAGCGAATCTCAGGTCTAAGAACCTCATCTCAGCCAATACAAGCAGTCCAACTAACAACTCTTCAGGGACCCACACAGATTCTCACATAGCACGGTCTGTACATCAAACATGCAAAAAATAGAAGGAAAGCTAGGTACGAGGATTATCTAACAAGTGCAACAGATATAATAACAAAGTACAATTTTGTCAATTTATCCCATAGAGGGGAACCAGAACACAAAATAAACACAAGGAAGAGTATCCCACATAACATCCGCTGTGACATGCAGCTCGGTCCCAAATATATCAATCCATATAGGGATACTCATCGAGCCAAAGTACTCGGGTTCACTGATCACATGAATGTTGATATCAAGCACAATAGAGTGCACAAGTATTACTATGGGAAATGAATAAAAATAATATAACATGGATGAATGCAAGCACAACTAAGGTGCATTGAGAAACTAAACATCACGAGGGCCATCTTGCCCGCATCGCCATAAGGCCTGGACAAAATTACGACATGCGTGGAGAATAATCATACAACCTCACAGCCCATCATCGCATAAGAGAGAGACACATAACATAGGCCAGGGGAACAAATAATATCCCTTCTGCCCGGTAATAGTAACCGTGATAACAACTTCACAAGAGTACCCAAACCTGATCTGATATAAAATATGCATTCCCATTGGGCTTTCAAATAGCCCCCCAAAAAATCATGTTCATTCCTGTAAAGACCCGTAAAATTTTCTCGTTTTAAAATAATGCCCGAATGAGTCCCCGAGTTGTTTTTATCGTGGAAATTTTTAAAACGGACCTAAATTGAGTAAAAAGTACCCTGAGACTTAAAGAATAAAATTTTCCAGAAAGTAGGTGTTATGCGACTCACTATGCGATCGCATCACGTGTATGCGGACCGCATAATGGTCGCATACACGGGCAGATCACTGCCCCATCTGAGGTTAACTATGCGGTCTAATGTGCGATCACATTTCATTTCTGCAGACCACATATATGTCGCATTGTTGCCTTTGATTTTTGGAGGGAAGTTATGCGACGCATTATGCGATAGCATAACGTGTATGCGGACCGCACAATGGTCGCATACCTGGGCAGTGTGTTTTGAATTTTGGCCCATCTCGAGGGCCATTATGCGGTTGATTCTGCGGACCGCATGTCAGGAATGCGATCGCATTCCTGACCGCATTCTTGTGTCGGGCCCTATTTTTCTAATTTTTTAAAAAACCCGACCCCAGTTCATTAAAACACCCATCCCCTTCAAATTTTAACCATTTTCTGATATATTAGAGAGAGGAAAGAGTGGGTTATAGAGAGAGAAAGTGCCAACTTCATCAAATTGGTCTTCCTTCATCACTCAAGCTTGGAACTAATCAAGTAGACACAAATTTCTTCACTCTAAGAGGTAAGCTTCTACCTCATTAACCTTAAATTCCAGATTTTTGTTAAAATGAAACCTGGGTAGGATAGTTCATAAAGATGGGGTTAAGAATCTTGCATGCATGTACCCAATTTATCATAATCTAGTAAAGGAAAATAGGTTAGAGTAACCTTTAACTAAAAATGGGTTATTTAATCTGAAGGAACACCCAGTGTTTGATAGAAAGCTCAAATGAGTTTAGGACATGTTCATGATTCCTAATTCTAAGTTTAAATGTGCCGCATTGTGAATTAGATTGAAGGTGCTAGAAGGTCCGGTGATTTGAGATAGAAATTAAGGAAAAAATCCTGATTCGAGGTATGTATGGCTAACTTTAACCTTTGTAGAATCCTCTTGTTGGGTCCGTGAATACGGTATGTGTACCTTGTTTGAAAACATGTGAATTGATTGTTCAAATGTGTTGAGACGTAAGATTCTATTCTCTGATTTTCCTAGTTGATTGCCATACTACCGTACTATATGAGACTGTGAAAAGTGTTTTGATGTGCCTATCTTATTATGTGCAAAGCTCGTAAATGCTCGAGGGTATCAATATGAAAGTATGTGTTAATGAATCAAAGAAGGTTAATGTGCCCAAGTGTGGGAATGTATATAATGGCTAAGGAAAATCGTGCGTTATAGGTAATGAAAAAGGTATTGTGAAATGATGTGAATGAGTTGAACAATTATGGCAATGCCTTGTATATGAATTAATACTTGGGGAGAATTATTGTGCCTTGGGCCCAAATATATGAATGGTGGACGTGAACTTGTGATTCCTTGAAATGATAATTTTTGTGATGTAATTGTTTATGGTTGCTGTTATGAAATATGATTGTCAGGTGGGATCGGGTTACGCGCCGCAACACGAAGTAATAAGCTTGATGGATGTGATTTAATAAGGGTGGCCGAGGTAATAAGGATGGAATGTGATCATTATCACTATCGAAATGAAAAATCCGGGAAACTCTTGATTGTGAAAGGGGAAAAGGAGAGATTGTGAAACTTGTTGATTTTGGCTGTTTCTTTCCACGTGCATTGATTGATTAGTTCTATTACTGTCTCTTAATTGTGTATATTTTGATTGTACTTGGGATAAAGTTTGTTCATACATACTAGTACTATTCCACAGTACTAACGTCCCTTTTGTCGGGGGCGCTACATCTTTTTATATGGATGTAGGTGGGTCCATAGCAGGTTGCTCTGCTCGCCGTTAGTGGTTCTTTCTCCTCATCCTTTCTCAGCTGTACTGGTGAGCCCCACTTCCTCTCGGGGCCATGTGTAGTCCATGCCATCTTCTTTTGAGTATATTATTTATTGTAAGGTATAGCCGGGGCCTTGCTGCCGACAAGTATTGTATAAACTCCTAGTACTCTTAGGGGCTACGTAGACACTATGTGAGTTTATATATATATTTTTGGGTAGTGGTCGTATTTGCTCGTAATCGTGGTCCGTATTGGGAAGTGTTGTATCTATTATGTATGTTTTGGGAAATCTAGTATAATAATGTAAAATGAGGAAAAATTGGGTTTATTGTGGTAATCACACACTTTTAAGCTTATCTCACTGTTTCACAGATGATATAAACACGGGGAAGCGCGTTGGGTAGGAAAGGCAAATCAGGTTCGCTTGACTGGGGTCACCCGGTTGAGTGTCGGTCGCGTCTCTCAATTTTGGGGCGTGACAAACTTGGTATCAGAGACTAAGGTTTTAAAAGTGTCCTAGGATGTCTCGGAGCCGTGTCTAGTAGAGCGCTTCTTATCGGTGTGTTGTCGACCACATCTATAATTAGGGGGCTACATGGACATTTAGGAAACACCCTTTTCATTGTTATTCTATATCGTGCGGTGAAGTGAAAAGTGATAATATTCTTGTCTAACTCGTGCTCTGTTCCAAAATTTTCAGTGATGGTACCAAAGAAGAGAGCTCGACTCGACCTAGAGGCCAATGCCGCCCCAAGTGTGGCCGTGAATTTTGTACCCGATGGTGCGGGTGAGAGAGAATCCCAGACCTTGAATCCATCTGGCCTATCTGTTCCAGATCAGAGTGCTCCTATTCCTGCTGCGGTGGAGGGTGCTACAATCCCTCCCGCCGATATTCTTGATCCTTCTTCGGTTCCAGATCCAGGTCCCGGTGCTTCTGATGGGGACCTCGGGGGAGCTATTTATATGTTGACCCATTTAGTGGCCGCTCAGGCCCAAAGATCTCATGCCGCCCCTGCGTCCTCTAGCGGACAGGGAGATTCCGCTGATTCCAGAGTCAACCAGTTTCTGCGGTTGGCCCCTCCAAAGTTCTCAGGTATTGATCCAGAGGCCTATCCGCAGGACTTTCTAGATGAAATGTACAAGACAGAGACAGAGGGGGTTGAGTTAGCATCTTACAGGTTGAGGGAGCAGCGTATTCCTGGTTCGAGATGTGGGAGGATTTTCATGGGGAGGGAAGTCCTCGATGGGATGAGTTCGTTGATGCTTTCATGGATCACTTCTTGCCTGCCGAGACTATGGCAGCCCGTGCCACGGAGTTTCAGGTTCTCAAGAAGGGTAACATGAGTGTGTGGGAGTACCACATGGGGTTCGCGAGGTTTTCCAAGTACGCTCCTCAGTTGGTATCAACTATGGATGCCAGAGTTCGATGGCTTGTTCCGGGCCTCAGTCCCTTGGTTGTGAATGAAGCTACTACAACTGCCTTGCACTCAGACATGAATTATGGTAAGATAGTGGGATTTTCCCAGGCCACGGAGGCTAGAAAATGGAAGATAAGGTCGGAGAGGGAGAGTATCAGCAGGGCCCGGTCAGTGGGCCACTCGGGGAGTTCAGTTGGAGGAAGGGGACTAGTTCAGGGGAGAGGACCATCAGGGCCATCCCAATCTTATGCTCAGTCCTCATCATGTGCACCGTTATCAGTAGAGCAGTCGCTCGGGACCAGGATCAGACAGTAGGAGACCCCATCAGTCCGGTCGTCCAGGAGGGAGGTTCTAGCAGCAGAGGAGGGCTCCGTGCCCTAAGTGTGGGAGGTTCCATACCGAGCCTTGTTACCTGGATATTCTGGTATGCTACGGGTGCGGCGTGAGAGGTCATATTCGGCGGGATTGCGGTGCGCCCAGTCAGGGCATGGGTAGTGGTTTTGCTCAGCCGTCCGGTTCTTCAGTCGCCGCATCTTCAGTACGTCCTCCAATACCAGTAGGATGTGGTGCAGTTAGAGGTTGAGCTCGTGGTAGAGGTGGACCCAGCCGGTTCTGTGCTTTGAGTGGTCGCCAGAGTGCGGAGGCTTCCCCAGATGTTGTTACAGGTATTCTGGCTGTTCAAGCCCTTGATTGTTATGCTCTTATCGATCCGGGGTCCTCCTTGTCCTATGTTACCCCATTTATTGCTTCATGTTTTGGGATAGAACCCGAACAACTCCATGAGTAGTTCTTTGTGTCGACTCCGGTTGGTGATTCCATTACAGCCGCACGAGTCTACAGGAATTGTGTTGTTGCGGTGTGTGGTCGAGATACCACGGCCGATCTTATCGAACTTGGGATGGTAGATTTCGATGTTATCATGGGAATGTATTGGCTTTACTCGTGCTTTGCTAAACTCGACTGCCGAACTAGAATTATGAGACTAGGTTTCCTAATGAGTCAGTTATTGAGTGGAAAGGGAATGGTGTGGTGCCAAAGGGTAGGTTTATTTCCTACCCTAAGGCCTCGAAGATGATTAAAAAGGGGTGTGTTTAACATTTGGTCCGAGTTGCGGACACCACTTCAGAAGTGTCTGCCCCCGAGTCCGTCCCAATCGTGAATGAGTTTTTTGAAGTATTTCCGGATGAGCTTCCAGGGATTCCGCCATATAGAGAGATCGATTTCAGGATTGATGTATTGCCAGATATGCAACCAATATCTATTCCACCATACAGAATGGCGCCAACAGGGTTGAGGGAGTTAAAGGGGCAGTTGAACGATTTATTAGAGAAGGGGTTCATTCGGCCGAGTGTGTCACCGTGGGGCGCTCCGGTTGTTTTCGTCAGGAAGAAGGATGGGTCGCTTCGGATGTGTATTGATCATTGGCAGCTCAACAAAGTCACTATCAAAAACAAGTATCCGTTGCCCCGGATAGATGATTTGTTCGACCAATTGCAGGGTGCGAGGTTCTTCTCCAAAAATTTATTTACAGTCGGGGTATCACCAGTTGAAGATCAGAGAGCAGGATATTCCTAAGACCGCCTTCAGAACTCGTTATGGCCATTTTGAATTTTTGGTAATGTCTTTTGACTGACCAATGCTCCAGCGGCTTTCATGGATCTTATGAATCAGGTTTTCAAACCGTTTCTTGACTCCTTTGTGATTGTTTTTATTGATGACATCCTTGTCTACTCGCGCGGTCGGGAGGATCATGCTAATCACCTCAGGATAGTTCTGCAAACTCTTCATCAACACCAATTGTATGCCAAGTTTTCAAAATGTGAATTTTGGTTGGATTCAGTCACATTTTTGGGTCATGTTTTTTCCAGAGAAAGGATTAAGGTTGATCTCCAGAAAATCACAGCGGTAAAGGATTGGGCTAGACCAACGAGACATAGATTCGTAGTTTCTTTGGTCTAGCTGAGTATTATCGGAGGTTTGTGGAGGGGTTCTCTACCCTCGCCTCCCCATTGACTAAATTGATGCAGAAGGCAACTAAGTTCCAATGGTCCGACGCTTATGAAAAGAGCATTCAGAAATTGAAATCAAGATTAACTTCAGCACCGGTGTTAACTTTTCCAGAAGGCACGGAGGGATTTGCAGTTTATTGCGATGCTTCAAGGGTTGGTTTGGGAAGTGTGTTGATGCAACACGAGAAGGTTATAGCCTATGCTTCCAGGAAACTCAAGAATCACGAGAAGAATTATCCGACGCACGATTTAGAACTCACGTCAGTTGTGTTTGCATTGAAAATCTGGCGGCATTATTTGTATGGGGTCCATGTGGACGTGTTCTCAGACCACAAGAGTCTCCAATATTTGTTCAAGCAGAAGGAGTTGAATTTAAGACAACGGCGATTGTTAGAATTGCTTAAGGACTATGATACGAACATTATGTACCATCCAGGGAAAGCAAATGTTGTGGCCGACGCTCTCAGTCGGAAGTCTATGGGTAGTCTGGTTCATTTGGAGGAAGATCAGAGGCCGTTGGCTCGGGAGGTTTGTCGATTGGCTAGTCTGGGGTTCTGTCTCTTGACCTCAGACGAGGGGAAAGTCATGGTGCATAATGGGGAAGAATCATCACTTGTAGTGGAAGTCAAGGAGAAGCAGTTTATTGATCTAACATTGGCGCAGTTGAAGGGGGCAGTTTTGAATAGCAAGATTTCGGCATTCTCACTCGAAAGCGATGATGGTGTTTTGCGGTGCTAGGGAAGGCTATGTGTTCCTGATGTGGATAATCTTCGGGAGAGGGTGATGGCAGAAGCTCACGGTTCCAGGTATTCCGTGCACCCAGGTTCTACGAAAATGTATCAAGATCTCCGGGAAGTTTATTGGTGGAGCGACATGAAAAGAGGTGTGGCAGACTTTGTATCTAAACGTCCGAATTGTCAGCAGGTGAAGGCCAAGCATTAGAGTCGTGGTGGGTTAACTCAGCTTATAGAAATTCCAATATGGAAATGGGAAATGATCAACATGGATTTAGTTGTAGGGTTATCTCGCACTCAGCGCAAGTTCGACTCGATTTGGGTAATAGTGGATTGACTCACGAATCAACTCACTTCTTGCCGGTCAAGTCCACCGATACTGCAGAACATGACGCTCAGTTGTATACCAAGGAAATAGTCAGGCTTCATGGTACTCCAGTTTCCATTATCTCAGGCCGAGGAGCCCAGTTCACGGCTAATTTTTGGAGGAAATTTCAGCAAGGTTTGGGTACTCAGGTAAATCTTAGCACAACTTTCCATCCGCAAATTAATGGTCAGGTAGAGCGGACTATTCAGACGCTTGAAGATATGTTACGGGCTTGTGTGTTGGACTTCAAGGCAAGTTGGGATGATCATTTACCGCTTATCAAATTTGCTTACAATAACAACTTTCACGCTAGTATTCGGATGTCCCCATTTGAGGCATTGTATGGAAGGAGTTGTAGATCTCCGATTGGGTGGTTCGAGGTTGGTGAAGCAGAATTGTTAGGGCCAGATCTCGTGCACCAGGCATTGGAAAAAGTCAGAGTCATTCGGGAGAGGATGAAAACCGCTCAAAGCCGTCAAAAATCCTATGTGGACGTTCGTCGAAGAGAATTGGAATTCCAAGTTGATGATTGGGTATTCTTGAAGGTATCTCCCATGAAGGGAGTGATGCGGTTTGGGAAGAAAGGGAAATTGAGCCCAAGGTATGTCGGGCCATATCGGATTTCTCAAAGGATAGGGCAAGTGGCTTATAGGTTGGAATTACCCCCTGAATTGTCATTAGTGCACCCGGTGTTCCACGTGTCCATGTTGAAGAAAGTGGTTGAAGATCCATCAGCCATCGTGCTAGTTGAGACTATTGAGGTTAATGAAGAATTATCGTATGAGGAGGTTCCGGTTGCCATTCTTGATAGACAAGTCCGTAGATTGAGGAACAAAGAAATTGCTTAAGTTAAAGTGTTGTGGCGAAGTCAACACGTTGAGGAAGCCACGTGGGAAGCGGAAGATGTGATGAAAGAAAAATATCCCCATTTGTTTGAATGAGTCTAGTAGTGTTCGTCAGAACTGTCATCTCTAAGCAAATTATATTTTATGTTCGATTTTGTGCAAAAGCACCCCATCTTCCCCTAATTTCCTTATTGTACTAATTTTCCAATGTGTGCTAAAACTGAATCCGCAGTTCTATTTGGGTAGTGTGCAACCCTTGAGGTAAATGAAAGTTTTGTGGAACGTATGTGTTAGGCAAGTGATTAATAGTAGTGTAGGTTGGTAATGATTTATTGAAACGAATATAATATATTGAGGTGATTGGGTTGTATGGGACTCATTAAAACAACCAAGTTATGTGCAAAAATATGAATCGTGTGCAAATTTGTGGTATAAGAAGAAAGAAATATGTGTAGTTGACAAAATGATTGAATATTTGCAAATTGTTGAGATAACAACGTTGTGTGTGAGTTATTGGGTGATTAAAACTGTGTAATGGTGCTTGAAAATGTGTTTCGGGGGGCTCTCAGACAGGTAGATAGGTCTAATTACAAAGGGAACTCTGGCGAAATTTTTCTGAGATATTGGAGTTAGTGAAAATCTGGAAGTTGCATGTCATGCTTTCAAAACTAAATGATTTCCAAAACCCTCATTCGAGGACGAATGATTTTTAAGGGGGGAGGATGTAAAAACCCTCACCGCATTCTTGTGTCGAGCCCTATTTTTCTAATTTTTTTAAAAACCCGACACCAGTTCATTAAAACGCCCCTCCCCTTTAATTTTTAACCATTTTCTGATATATTAGAGAGAGGAAATAGTGGGTTCTAGAGAGAGTAAGTCCCAACTTCATCAAATTGGCCTTCCTTCATCACTCAAGCTTGGAACTAATCAAGTAGGACACAAATTTCTTCACTCTAAGAGGTAAGCTTCTACCTCATAAACCTTAATTTCTAGATTTTTGTTAAAATGAAACCTGGGTAGGATAGTTAATAAAGATGGGGTTAAGAATCTTGCATGCATGTACCCAATTTATCATAATCTAGTAAAGGAAAATAGGTTGGAGTAACCTTTAACTAAAAATGGGTTATTTAATCTGAAGGAACACCCAGTGTTTGATAGAAAGCTCAAATGAGTTCAAGACATGTTCATGATTCCTAATTCTAAGTTTAAATGTGCCGCATTGTGAATTAGATTGAAGGTTCTAGAAGGTCCGGTGATTTGAGATAGAAATTAAGGAAAAAATCCCGATTTGAGGTATGTATGGCTAACTTTAACCTTTGTAGAATCCTCTTGTTGGGTCCGTGAATACGGTATGTGTACCTTGTTTGAAAACACGTGAATTGATTGTTCAAATGTGTTGAGATGTAAGATTCTATTCTCTGATTGTCCTAGTTGATTACCATACTACCNTTATTATGTGCAAAGCTCGTAAATGCTCGAGGGTATCAATATGAAAGTATGTGTTAATGAATGAAAGAAGGTTAATGTGCCCAAGTGTGGGAATGTATATAATGGCTAAGGAAAACCGTGCGTTATAGGTAATGAAAAAGGTATTGTGAAATGATGTGAATGAGTTGAACAATTATGAAAATGCCTTGTATATGAATTACTACTTGGGGAGAATTATTGTGCCTTAGGACCAAATATATGAATGGTGGACGTGAACTTGTGATTCCTTGAAATGATAATTCTTGTGATGTAATTGTTTGTGGTTGCTGTTATGAAATATGATTGTCAGGTGGGATCGGGTTGCGCGCCGCAACACGAAGTAATAAGCTTGATGAGATGTGAGGTAATAAGGGTGGCCGAGGTAATAAGGGTGGCCGAGGTAATAAGGATGGAATGTGATCATTATCACTATCGAAATGAAAAATCCGGGAAACTCTTGAATATGGTAATATTGAAAGGGAAAAAGGAGAGATTGTGAAACTTGTTGATTTTGGCTGTTTCTTTCCACGTGCATTGATTGATTGGTT
>ML439604.1:4027-19317 GCA_005239525.1 Nicotiana knightiana | reverse complement strand
CTAAGGTTTTAAAAGTGTCCTAGGATGTCTCGGAGCCGTGTCTAGTAGAGCCCTTCTTATCGGTGTGTTGTCGACCACATCTATAATTAGGGGGCTACATGGACATTTAGGAAACACCCTTTTCATTGTTATTCTATATCGTGCGGTGAAGTGAAAAGTGAGAATATTCTTGTCTAACTAGAGCTCTGAGCCAACTTTTCCTACCCAAAATCCCTCCGGATGAGTCGTTATGGCACCTAGTCTCTAAAAATAGGTAAGCCTAACACATGCCTGAATGATAACAGGTTTTACTAAACATCTATTAAACATGAACCAGAGTTTATAAATAAACATATAGTCTTAACATGATACAATATCCCAAAACTGGCAACACAAGTCATAAGCCTTTCTAGGAGTAATTATACATAATTAATACATCACTGTTTTGGATTAATAGGAACAATGGATATAAATACAATAGAAGGTGAATCCGGAACCTGCGAACGTCCAGCATCTGTACCTTGAAGTCCCCATCCGCACAA
Organism: Nicotiana knightiana; assembly: GCA_005239525.1. Lineage (NCBI taxonomy): Eukaryota > Viridiplantae > Streptophyta > Magnoliopsida > Solanales > Solanaceae > Nicotiana > Nicotiana knightiana. Next base: position 18,796 of record ML439604.1, on the reverse strand, counting down.
GCATGAATCTCAAAACCAACTCGACCTGAAGTAGCTGGTTCTGCACAAAAATGTGCAGAAGCATAACATGAGTACACCACAGTGGTACCCAGTCGGTAGAGTAGTGACGAGGCCAGGTCAAGACATCTACCAAACATGTAAACCTGTGCAAGATATGACATAAAGCTAACAAGGAAGGAATATCAATGTAATTCCACTAGCAGACGAATTCAATTACAAACAGTAATAAAGATAAGGGGGACATGGATGGCAATGAGAAATAACCAGGTAATTAAGCAGCAACATAGTCAAGGTACAGATGTAGTGTAAATGTGCTCAAGTAGGGAAAACGAGGTCAACTCAACCAATCAAATCATTTCTAATACACAATTTCAACAATGCCACTTCTCGAAATCTCATATCATAAATCACAATTTCCAACCTTTAACACACATGGCACCTTGTGTCCACATTTTTCCACTCACTTTGCACAGCAAAATCCATGTGCTACTCGGTAAATAATATCCTTGTCAAATGCTAATTAGGATGTTCAAGAGATTGTATTTATATATCGTAAAGTAAAATTACAGTTTCTGAACCAAGTAGGAAATCAATGAGAAAGGTGAGTTTATTTTAGAAATTATTTGGGTGAAGAAAAATAACATTTTCATATAAAATACAACATCAAATAATCTAATGAATCTAATATATAATTTATTAAATTAAAACATAACAACAATTCCTTTTTAAGTAAAGTAAAAACATCAAACATGTTAAGGAGATTAAGTTGAGAAATCAATTAAAGTAAAATATGACAACTATTAGAAATGGTAAAGTACCGAATAAAATGACGAGTATTTAAGTTAAAAGTCACATAAGGTAAGCATGTTATTAATTCTTTTATTAAAATTTTTGCTATATTACTAACAACTCAGTCATATATGAGGTAATGGTTCAGCGTAGTAAATTCATCTTGAAAATCAATTCACCAGAATAATAGTATCAGGAAAGGAATTCAGGAAATGACAGCAAGGTAATAAATCAATGACAATAACTCAATCCTCGGAAACTAGTGAAAACCCAGAAATACAAATTCTCAAGCCTCGTACGAAAAAACCGAAGCCAATACAATACAACAGAAAATACAAAACAAATAAATTATTGTGGTGCAGAACTCGATCCCACCATATAATATCAATATCATAACTCACCCTTATTTCACCATATCAATTCACTTGTTGCAGTGTGCAACCCGATCCCACCGTATCAATATCATAATAATAAACAAAACATGTTGCGGCGCGGAACCCATTCACACCATATAATATCAATATCATAATTCACCCTTATTTCACCATAAAATTCACCCTTATTTCACATGTTGCCGCGTGCAACCCAATCCCACCGTACAATAATTTAAATCAACAACAACAATTCAATAACTCAATTTACAAGAATTTCTACAATCAAGGGTATGAGTACACAACAATAAATAAACCATGTAAAAATCAAAGAAATACAACAAACTTTACAAAAATGACAGAACAAGTAAGGCACGTGATAACTAAGTATGCAATCACAACAATTAGGATAAGTAGCAGATAAGCACAGAGCCATAGAAGAAATTCAACAATTAAGAGGTAACAAGGTAATAAGGAAGTCAATAACTTCAACTAAGACATATAAGGGCCAAATAACGAGTAAGAGGCATACTAAGTGCTAACAGCATGACATAGAGCATGTAAGAGTAGACTAATAATGAGATATCACAAGTTATGAAACTTCAATTAAAGTCATGGAGAGAGAGACTAGACACTCTGAACCATTCAATTACCACATATAGACCGTGTATCCACTTGTCACCTTGCGTCGGCTTTCACATAACAAGATTGCAAAATTAACTCAATTCCTAAGGGGTAATTTCCCTCACACAAAGTTAGACAAGACACTTACCTCGATTCGGCCAAATCAATACTCAAACTAGCTTTTCCTTAAGCAATTCACCTTCGCTCGGCTCAATCTAGCCAAAGACGACTTAAATACATCAAAACATTCAAGAGATAACAATTTCAATTAACAAAACTATGATCTTTATACAATTTGCAAAAAGTCAACAAAAGTGTAACGACCCGATCGGTCGTTTTGAGAGTTAGCACCCTGATCCCCTAATAACTATTTCTCCCATGTCTAATTAGGCTATTGGAACTTGTCGGAGCATTGAGTGGTGAAATCCGCAGTGAGTTTGGACACATAGTCCTTAAATGTGGATTTTAGCTTTTGAAATCAGGTTGTAGCTAGAACTGTGTGAAGACGGATCCGGAATAGAATTCCGTTGACTCCATTAGCTTCGTTGGGTGATTCTGGGGTTAGGAGCGTGTTCGAAATGTGTTTTCGAGGTCGGTTGTATATTTAGGCTTGAATTGGCGAAAGTTAGAATTTCGGCGATTTCGGTCGATAGGTGAAATTTTGATATCAGACTCGGAATGGAATTCCGAAAGCGACAGGAGGTCCGTAATGTCATTTATGACCTGTATGCAAAATTTGAGGTCATTCGGATGAGTTTAGACGTGTTTCGGCATCGAATGTGAATTCTAGAAATTTCATAAGTTCTTAGGCTTGAATCTATGCATATTTGATGATTTTGATGTTATGAGATGTTGTTTTTAGGCTCAACCAAGTTTGAATGAGGTATTAGGGTTGTTTGGTAATTTTGGTTGAGGTCCTGAGGGCCTCGGGTGTGTTTCGGATGCCCAAACGGGCATATTTTGGCTTAAGTCTTCTACTGGTTTTGCTGGTTTTACAGCAGTAGGTGGTTGTTCTCTGAATCACGTGAATAAGTCCGCGATCATGTAGGGTAAGTTGAGACTGTCAATAGATGTTCTTCGCGATCGCACAAGTCCAATAGCAATCGCAGTGTGTGGGAGACTTGGCCTTTGCGATCGCATGACCTGGATCGCGATCGCGTAGTGTATCCTTGGTCTGAGGGAACTTCAATAATTGCTTTGTGCGGTCGCGAGGTCCCAACCACGATCATGTAGATCTGGGTCATGAAGGTCTGTGATCGCAGGCACATAGCTGCGTTCGCGTAAGAGGAATTCTGGGTGCGTGTGTGATTACTCTCCGCGATCGCGACTCATTGTACGCGATCGCATAGAAGAAATACCTGGGCAGTCTTTTAAAGACCCAAGTCCAAGGGTTTATGTTATTTTCACCATTTTTGAATTTGAGAGCTCGGGAGAGGTGATTTTTGGAGGCTTTTGCACCTGGGTAACTTGGGTAAGTGATTTCTATCCATTATAGATCAATTTCCATGATTCCAATCTTAAATTCAACCTTTAATTTCGAAAATTTTGGGTAGAAAATGGAAAAATGGAATGAACTTCATAGACCGAATTATTGAGTTTTGATTGGATGTTTGACCTCCGATTTGAGAGATTCTTATATGGTTAGACTCGTGAGTGAATGAGTGTTCGGAAAATATGATTTTCACCCGATTCCGAAACGTGGGACCGGGGTACTTTTTGGGCGAATTTCCTAATTTCGCGTGTTAGCTTTGAACTTATTAGCTATTTTGTTTCCTTGAAATGATATTTACACTATGCAATCAAATTGACTAGATTTGGGCCACCCGGAGTTGGATACTCGTGGCAAGAGCGTGGTATTGAGTTGATTAGCGCAGTCAAGGTAAGTGGCTTGCCTAACTCTGTGTTGGGAACTTCCCCTTAGGCATTGTTATACTGATTTTGTTACGTGGACGCGGTGTACGTGAGGTGACGAGTTCGTACATGGGTCATTGTTGCTAAAATTCCATTTTTCCGTCCATGCAATCACTCATTTTCATTCTTATATTACTGTTTCCTGTCTTAACTGAGTAGTTAGCTTAAGAATAAGCATGCCTACCTGTACTTACTTGATTTCCTCTTATTTGCTACTAGTTGCACCATGCTTAGGTAGTTTTACTTTATTCTTGCCTGTTGTTTTTCCTGAACTATTTAATTAAGCCGTATCCGACATACTTCTGCATTGCATATTTAAATTGGGACTACGGACCGAGATCCGGGAGCTTCCCCCTTGTACTGCATTGCATATTTAAATTGGGACTACGAACAAAGATCCGAGAGCTTTCCCCTGTACTGCATTGCATATTTAAATTGTGGCTACGGACGGAGATCCGGGAGCTTTCCCCCTGTACTGCATAGCATATTTAAATTGGGACTACGGACTGAGATCCAGGAGCTTTCCCCTTGTACTGTATTGCATATTTACTGTTGAGATATATGATGTGTTGAGCCGAGGGCTCTCTTTCTGTTATTAATTCTTCCAGTTTCCATTAATCCTGTTTATCATTGCTTATCTATATTTCACTGTTTAAATTTATAACTGACTTGTTTTAAAACTCAGTAGAGCCTCAACCTGACCTCGTCACTACTTGACTGGGGTTAGGCTTGGCACTTACTGAATACCGAATTGGAGTACTCACGCCCTTTCCTGCACATGTTTTCCCCATGTGCAGATCCAGGTACCAGTGCACCGTACAGTGGCTAGGCGTATCTTAGCAGCTGCTTAGGAGACCGCGAGGTAATTCTGCCGCATTCGCAGGATCTCACGAGTCCCCTTCCTACTCTAGTATAGATATAGGGGATATATAGATACATTTTCCTTATTCCTTTGTATAGAGGTACAGTAGTTCAGAGTTTGTGACTTTGTGATGTTCCGGGTTTTGGGAAAGTAAAAGCTGTAAATGTCGAGCAGCTAAATTTTATAGTATTTCTTCTTCTTTACTGTTTCTATTATTGTTTTGTCTTATTTTCCGTAAATTTTAGGCATACCTAGTCGTAGAGACTAGGTGCCGTCACGAGACCGTTCGGAGGGTAATTCTGGTCGTGATAAAAAGTCAACTCCGGGCTCGCCTGTTCGAAACCCGGGTACAAGGGTAGGTCTTGACTACCCATAACCCCCACGATTCCATATACGTTTTTTGTTTCCAAATCCGATTCCAATTCAACTCTCAAATCCCAAACTCAATCTTTTAAAACTTTGATAAAATTCCCAAATTTTCCCTTGGATTCTAATGAATTTGATGTTAAAACTAATGAATAATTATAAAATATAATTGAAAAATGACTAGAGGTACTTACCCAATGATTTGGTATAAATATCCTTCCATAAAATCATCCCCCATCGAGGCTATGGTTCAAAATATAAGAAAATGAAGCTAAATCTCTGAATACCCAATAATTGCAGGCTGAAAATGACGCATTTGTGACATGGGGTTTATCAAAATTTGGCTAAACTTCCTGAGTCCACCAAAACACGTTTAACCTTAAAATCTAGAACAGTAAGAGAGAATACCAAGGCATCATTGTGCGATAGTAGGAGTCCATCTTCGTCCTCCACTGTGAAGGTGATTCCGTCCTCAGCAGCTTCCCAGAGTCTCTTTCTATGGGTCACTAATACCTTCATCTTTTTCGCTGCCAAAAAGTAAAACCATTAATCTCGTTCCCCCATGAAAATCATGTTGATCGTCAGATGAGGGGGATATTCTCCCGCTTTTGAGGGTTTCACGTTATCCCGGTTATGACCGTAGTTACTCTTAGCCCGGTCACTTAGAATTATCTAAGATGTATGTTTTTCAGTAATGTTGCCACCTCCTCGCGAAGATGTCGGCATTCCCCTATCTGATGGCCATTAGTCCCGTGATACTCGCACCATAGATCAAGATCCCTATGACTAGGGTCGGATCTTATCGACCTCGAGAATCACACTCCTTTAATGTTTCTCATTGTCGAAACCAATTCCATTATGCTGACGTTGAAATTGTATTCGGACATCCTGGGGTAGGTGGAGTCTCGAGAGCTTGATATCTCTTTGTCTTGCAACAATCTGTTATTCCCGCCACGATCAGCTCTTCTATTGGTAGCAAATCTATCCACCAATCGGAAACCTCTGTCGCGTCATTCGGGCCTTTCATAGGGCACAAACTGTCCTTTGGAAGACTGTCGGTATACATCGAAATCAACTTGCAACTTATCCTTATTCTTCTCTCGGTCCCGATCTTTTATTGATGCCAGGAAACCTATCTGGTCATCCTCAATTCTTATCTTTGACTTGTAGAGGTTGTGAACATCTTCCCACGTTTTTGCCTGGAATTCGAGCAGACTTTCTTTCAATTTTTGGGAAGCGCCAGAACTTTCAGCCCTTTTGTAAATTCCTCCACTACCCATTCATCCGGCACAACCGGTAGCAACATCCTCTCCTTCTGAAACCTCGTCACAAACTCCCGCAGCAATTCGGACTCTCCTTGCGCAATCCTGAATATGTCGTTCTTTCGGGCTAGTACCTTCCTGGACTCGGCATGGGCCTTGATAAGAGAATTTGCGAGCATCTCGAAGGAAACTATTGAGTGCTCGATTAAAAAGCGAATACCATGTCAGGGCCCCTTTCGTAAGGGTCTGCTCGAATTTCTTCAATAAGACTGACTCAATCTCGTATGAAGCTAAGTCATTTCCCTTCACCGCCATTGTATAGGTGGTGATCTGCTCTTGAGGATCCGAAGTACCATCATATTTTAGCATGCCTGGTATCTTGAACCGCTTCGAAATCAACTCCAATGGCACGCTTGGTTTGAACGGCAAGTGGGTATATTTCCTTGAATCTGGTCCTTTCAATACTGGTGGTGCACCCGGGATTTGGTCCATGTGGGCATTTATTTCCCTCATAAACCGCATGAGTTTGGTTTTAAGGGGATCATTCTCATTGCTGTTACCGGATCCGCTACTGTTCCCCCCGGCCCTGTAGAAGCCGACCTCGCCCATCGGGGTGTTGTTATCAACCCACTATGTTGTTTCATTTTCGGGAAAATCGGGAGGAACTGGGCCTCGTCCATTCGCCGTTAGGATTCTCACTGATTTTTCGACGTGCTCGTCTTCAGCATCATGGGGAGTTTCCTCCCGAGCATGTCGTGGATAGTGCCTGCCATGGACCAGCATGGCCTCATCCCTCTCGTTGCGGGTATCACTAATCGAGTATTCGTGTATTCGTGTTGAGGATGATTTACTTGGGCCTCAACGTTGTGTGTGACCTTGACATTGTTATCTGCCATGTTTTGTGATTTTTCGCTAGGAAACAAAGAATTAAACATGTTAGTAATAGATTCAAGGATCAACCCAATTACACAACTGTCTAAGCCCCACGGTGGGTGCCAAACAGGGTGGCCCTTCCATAAAGCAAGTAAAGCAACTGGTTTAGGCCCCACATTTGTGGGGGCCTCAATATTTTTTACACCTAATAGGTTATGTATAAGTTTAAAAAAAATTGTGAAGTGAAAAAGTTTGATTTCTTTCTTTAAGAAATATAGAAAAGAAGGATATGCAATTGCTATGATTTCTGCTCAGGAAATTGCACTTGAAATGAATATCGAACCCAAATTTCATAAGAGATGTGTAATGTATAGGAAGTAACAATTTTATGAGAATGTTGATAATAAAATCTCATAATCTTTCGAAGAGTCCTTTAGAGTTGATTACTTTATACATAGTAGACAAGTCTATCTTTTCACTTCAAAATAGATTTTAACAATGGGAATCATATGAAAATATTTTAAAATTTCTATTTAGCAGTAAAAACTAAGATTCTAGATGATGAGAATTTGAAAAAATATTGCATCAATCTTGAATATTCCTTAAAGCATAATAATAAATTCGATATTGATGGTTTAGATTTATTTTCTAAATTAAAAGTATAGAAGAAAATAGCATAAATAGAAGATGGAGTAGTAGTTTAATTAATACACTCAATCAAATATAATTATTTGATTCTTTTCCAAATGTCTATATTACTTACGGAATAATGTTAATAACTGATCTTATTACCGTTGCTTCAGCGGAAAGAAGTTGTCAATTAAAATTGATAAAATCTTACTGTGATGACCCAAAGGGTCATCTTCTAAATTAAGACTCCATTCTAGGCTCATTAGCCATAAAAAGATTAGTTTTAATTACCTCGATTTGCGTGCACAGTCCGGGCGTGAAACCGAAAAGCTTTTATGTGAACTAGAAATTTTTGTTATTTAAAACTTGGTTTTAGTTGACTTTGTTCAACATTTCTAGTAAACGAATCCGGATCTGTGTTCCAATGATCTCGGGAGGTCCGCAGTAAAATATAGGACTTGGTCGTATGCCCGGAACGACTTCCGAGGTCTCTAGCCTTAGAAATCAATTTTTGAAAGAAATTGATTTGTTGGATTTTTAATGAAATAAAGAAATGAATTAATGTTGGAAACTGTTGGTATCGGGCCTATATTTTGGTTTCGGAGCTCGATACAGGTTTGTTATGATGTTTACATCCTATTTGTAAAATTTGGTAAGAATCAGAGTTGATTTGACGTGATTCAGACCCAATTGAGGAATAGTGAAATTGAAGTGTTCTTGAGAAAAATCATGAGTTTTGAGGTTAAATTCGTAGTTTTAGATATTATTTTCATGATTTGATTGTACGAGCAAGTTCGTATGATGTTTTTAGATTTGCATGCATATTTGGTTTAGAGCCTCGAGGGCTCGAGTGAGTTTCGGGTAGGCTTAGGGATGTTTTGAACTTGTAAAATCTGGTGTCATAGCTGTGTTGGTGTGCCCGCACCTGTGAGCGGAAGCCGCAGGTGCGACCAAGCATGTGTTCTCCCTTTTCCGCAGGTGCGGACCCTTCAGTGCAGGTGCGCGACCGCATAAGCGGTAATGTAGTCGCAGGTGCAGCCCAAACTGCCCAACTCCTTTTCTACAGAAGCGGAAGCCTTTCCGCACGTGCGCAGATGCGACCCAAGCACCGTAGGTGCAAAGGTCGGGCAGTGAGTTCATATTAATTAGAACTATATCCTTTTTTATTCTTATTTTTCACAAGGGTAGAATACCTAGAGCGATTCAAGGATTTTTCTTCCAAAATCATAGGTAAGTGTTCATTAACTCTTTTCTTTCAATTATCCAATGTTTTTCATCACTTTTCAATCCAAAATCAAGAATTTTCATGGTAAAAATTGAGGGTCTGGTTAGAATTATGAAATTGTGTAAAAATAAAATTTTGACCTCGAATTGGGGTCGGGGATTTCGAAACTAATTGCATTTTCGGGCTCGGGGGTGAATGGGTAAACGTAATTTGGTCCGAATCCCGAGTTTGGACCAAGCGGGTCCGAGTTTGGGTTTTAACTTTTTTTTTAGAGAACTTAGGAAAACAGTGATCTTTCAGTAAAGTTAGTTCCTTTAGCATAAATTAATGATATTAAACTAATTTTGATTAGGTTCGAGCAGGTTGGAGGCAAATTCAAAAGAAAAAGCGGTAATATATATTTATTTCCTGTGATGACCCAAAAGGTCATCCCGTGAATTTTAGCTAAATCTGTGTTCCGAGGCCATGAAAGCCTCATTTTATCTTACCTCGATATGCGTGCTCATCCCGGCCATGTAGCCGGGAAGTCATTAAGTGGAAAATTGATTAAATGATGATTTTACATGAATTATTTGAGTAAAGTTGACTTTGGTCAACATTTTTGGTAAACGGACCCGGACCCGTGATTTGACGGTCACGGAGGGTCCGTAGAAACATTTGGGACTTGGGCGTATGCCCGGAATCGAATTTCGAGGTGCCAAGTCCAAGAAATGAATTTTTGAAGAAAATTGTTTTCTGAAAAATATAAAGGTTTTTGAAAGTGAGATTTGATGTGAAACCTATGTTATCAGGCTCGTATTATGGTTCCGGAGCCCGGAACAGGTTCAATATGATTATTATGTGTTATATGTGATATTTGGTAAGAAACGGACTTGGTTTGACGTGTTTCGGATAAAAAATGGTAAATTTGAAGTTTATGAGGTTTTTGAGAATTTCCATAGATTTTGAGGTTTAATTCGATGTTTATGATGTTATTTGGGTGTTTTGATTACTCGAATAAGTTCGTAGGATGTTATTGAGGTTGTGTGTATATTTGGTTTGGAGCTCCGAGGGCTCAGTGAGTTGCGGGTAGGTGTCACAGTGCAAAACTTAGGAAAAATCTGATGTTTTTGAGTTGTTGTTGGTGTCCAGGGATTTACCCTATGCGAACGCACTCAAGGGGGTGCGAACGCATAGGGTAATTGAGGGCTGGGGGTTCAGGGTAGTGTTTGTTCAGTGCGAACACATGCAAGGTGCGAATGCGGAGGGGTAGCTGGGGCACACTGTGCGAATGCGGAGGGCGGGGGGAGTGGGGGGTAAGTGTGAAGGCACAAGTATAGAGGGGGTCCTGGGGGCTGGTTAGTGCTAACCCTGTGCGAACGGGACCCCTCAACCGAGAACGCATAGGCCAAGTTTGTTAACCCTGTGCGAACGTGGCTAGGTGGTCACGAACGCATAGGCTATTTTTGTTCAGTGATTTTAAAAGACCCAAAACAGAATAGTTACGGGATTTTCTCCCAATTTTCACAACCCTCCTTCTTCCCTACACCCCATAGGCGATTTTGAAGAGCTCTCCCACCATAGCTTCATAGGTAAGTGATCTTAAATCCATTTTCTTCCATTTTCACCAACGATTAATAAATTCTAGGCCTAAAATCATGAAATTTAAGGTAGAAATTGGGATTTTGGGTAGAGTTAGGGCTTTTCAAATTTTTGGGAATTTAACCTCGTTTTGGGGTCGGATTTCAAAACAAATTGTATATTCGGGCTCGTGGGGGAATGGGTGATCGGGTTTTGGTCCGAACCTCGTGTTTGGACCAAGCGTGCCCGGGGTCGAATTTGGAAAATTTGGAAGAATGTTGGGGAATCTATAATTAGGCTTTGGAATTGAACTGTGGAATAATTATTGATATTATTGAGTTGATTATGTATAAATACGATTGTTTCGGAGTCAGATTCAAGAGGAGAAATGGTGTTAGAGGCTTGATTTGCATTCTTGGAGCCGAGGTAAGTGTTTGGCCTAACCTTAGCTTGAGGGAATAGGTATTGAGTCCTAATTGCTACGTGTTTATTCCATGTTCAATGTATAGGTGAGGTGAAGAGTACCTATATGTTGTTGTCAAGCATGACCGTGAGTCGGAAATTTGAAATTATATGATATTGTTCGGCTTTTACTATGTTTATGGATTTAATATCAATTTTGATAGCTATTCATTTGGTGAAAATTCTTAGATATGGGTATTGTTGAGTAGTTGATAGATTGAGGAACATTATGTTGGATTATGCACATGTGTAGGATTGGTTATAGTTGTGTCCTTTGCCGGGACGGTATTATTCTTGTTGATTATTTCGTGCATTTAAGGTTTCTTAGTTGTTGATTTTCATGCCAACTGTTGTTTTATGTTATTATGCACGAGGGGGTATTCCATTGTTTATGCACGAGGGACATTCCGTGCCGCGATTGTGATGTTTATTGCACGAGGGGACATTCTGTGCCATGTTTATGTTATTTATGCACGAGGGACATTCCGTGCCATATTTTTTATATTGTTATGCACGAGGGGACATGCTGTGCCGTGTTATGCTAAGAATATGCATGAGGGGACATGCCGTGCCATTTTCTCTTCACTGTTTATTTTTTGTGTTGTCAATCCCCGTTATTATTTTTGGATATTTGGACTGTTGCTTCGTTCCGTCATTTCAGTACTTGCTATCCCTTTCCCCTAACATGTTTCCCCCGTTATTGTAACTTATTGTTTATTTCTTGTGGTTAGTTCCTGTTATATCTTATTTAAACTACACAGGTGTTATTGTTTGTCGTGTCCTAGCCTCGCCATTACTTTTCCGAGGTTAGGCTCGACACTTACTCAGTACATCGGGTCGGTTGTACTAATGCTACACCTGCACTTCTTTATGTTGTGCAGATTACGGAGCCGGACCCAGTGGACATTGAGTGAGGGAGTATCCTTCAGTCCACGGAGACACCGAGGTAGTCTTGCAGGCGTCCGCAGGCCTTGGCGTCACCTCTTATCTTTTTCTCATTTTCTGTCTTATCCTGTAATTCCAAGACAGTGGTATACACTTATTTCAGACCATTGTATTTAGAAAAATCTTAGACTGTTCGTGAGATTGTGATACCGGTTTTTGGGGTGTAATTGAGGAAGTTCTTATGAGATTCATTGGTAAAGTTATTGAATTTAGTAGTCTTCCGCATTCTTTAATCATACTTGTTCTATATATTATTGTTAGTTCAATTGTAAACAGGTAAACTTAACCTAAAACGTTGGCTTGTCTAACGGGTTCAACGTTAGACGCCATCACGGCCTGAAGGTGGGATTTCGGGTCGTGACAAGTTGGTACCAGAGCACTAGGTTGCCTAGGTCTCACAATTCATGGACAAACTTGTAGAGTCTGAGGGATCGGTACGGAGACGTCTGAACTTATCCCCCAGAGGTTGAAAAGTTAGGAATAACTTCACATTTTTTCTTCTCTATCGTGCGGTTTGAATTTAAATGCTAACTGATTTTCTATTCTATTCTCTCGCAGATGGAGAGAACGTGTGCTTCCTCATCTATCGATCAGCAGCCTGATCCTCCTGTTGCAGCTCTCACGAGGGGCCGAGGACGAGGCCGAGGCCGTGCTAGAGGCTGAGGTAGAGCAGGGCTCAACCCAGAGCAGCAGCACCAGTAGAGGACCCACAGGTAGACTTTGCCGGTGAGATTCATGCTCAAGCACTTCCATTTGGACCAGCTCAGGTCCCAGAGGGGTTCATTGCCACCCCGGTTCTTCAGGACGCTCTGGTCTGTTTAGTGGACCTTATGGAGAGTGTGGCTCAGGCTGGCCTCCTTCCTACTGCACCAACTGTCTCTCAGGCTGGGGGAGGGACCCAGACTCCTGCTACCCGCACACCAGAGCAGGTAGCTCCTCAGTTCCAGACTCCAGCACCTCAGGCAGCTGGAGCAGCTCAGCCGAGTTTTGTGGCACAGACAGTTGAGGGGGAAACTATGTCTGCCGACGCTTTGTGGAGATTGGATTGGTTCACCAATCTATTTCCTACTACATTTACTGGTGCACCATCAGAGGACCCCCAGGATTTCTTGGACAGTTGCTATGAGGTTCTTCGGAACATTGGCATTGTGGAGTCCAATGGAGTTGATTTTGCTACATTTCGTCTTTCTGGTACCGCCAAGACTTGGTAGAGGGATTTCTGTTTGACCAGACCAGCTGGGTCTTCGCCCTTGACTTGCCTCAGTTCTCCGAGTTATTCTTGGAGAATTTTCTACCAGTTACTCAGAGAGAGGGTCTTCAGAGGTAGTTTGAGCGTCTCCAGCAGGGATCTATGACTGTTACAAAGTATGAGACTAGGTTCATTACTATGGCCCGACATGCTATCATGATACTCCCCACTGATCGTGAGAGGGTGAGGAGGTTTATTGAGGGTCTAGCTCAGCCTATTAGACTCCAGATGGCCAGAGAGACATGTACTTATATTTCATTCCAGGAGACGGCCAATGTGGCCAGGCGTATTGAGATGGTCTTATCACAAGGCAGTGGTCAGGGGTCTGACAAGAGACCTTGCCATTCCGGTCGATTCAGTGGTGCCTCATCTGGAGGCAGAGATTCCTTTGGCAGAGGTCATCCTCCTAGGTCATTCCAGTTAGCGCTTCAGGTATCCCACAATGCACTATCAGCTCCTATCAGTGCACCGCTGCTTCAGAGTTTCCAGGGTGGTTATTCTGGTCGACAGGGACAGTTTCAGGGTCAGCACTCTTAGCAACAGAAATCTTGTTACACTTGCGGTGGTATGGGGCACATTTCCAGATTTTGCCCCTAGGCTTCTAGTGGTTCTTAGGATCAGGGTTCCCGAGCTATGATTCCCGCACCAGGTATGCCCCCACCCCCTCAGCCAGCTAAGGGTGGAGGTCTAGGTTCCAGAGGTGGAGGTCAGACTCATCGAGGTGGAGGAGAGGCCACGAGAGGTAGAGGTTAGCCCGCAGTAGGTCGACCCAGATATGTTCAGGTTGGAGGGGCTCCGCCCCGGTGCTATGCTATTCCTGCCAGGCCTGAGGCCTCTGGTATAGTTATTAGAGGTATGGTTTCAGTTTGCAGCAAAGATGCTTCGATTTTATTTGATCCGGGTTCTACATTATCCTATGTGTCTTCATATTTTTTCCCTTATCTGAGTATGCCCTGTGATTCCCTAAGTACTTCTATATATGTGTCTACCCTGGTGGGTGATTCTATTGTGGTAGATCGGGTCTACCCTTCATGTTTAGTTGTTATTGGTTGTCTGGAGACTCGTGTAGATCTCTTGCTTCTTGATATGGTTGACTTCAATGTTATTTTGGGGATGGATTGGTTATCTCCCTACCATGCTATTCTGGACTGTCACGCCAAGATACTGACCTTGACCTTGCCAGGAGTACCTCATTTGGAGTGGAAAGGGACTCTTAGTCATTCTTTCGGTAGAGTTATTTCATATATGAAGGCTCGGCGTATGGTCGAGAAGGGTTGCTTGGCCTATTTGTCCTATGTTCATGATTCTAGTGCTGAGGTTCCTGCTATGGAGTCTGTGCCCGTGGTTTGTGAGTTTCCAGAGGTGTCCCTTGCTGACCTGCAGGGTATGCCACCCGACAGGGATATCGACTTTTTCATTGAGTTGGCTTCGGGCACTCAGCCTATTTCTACTCCGCCGTATCGTATAGCCCCGCCAGAGTTGAAGGAGTTGAAGGAGCAGTTGCAGGATTTGTTGGATAAAGGCTTCATTAGGCCTAGTGTTTCTCTTTGGGGTGCCCCAGTGTTGTTTGTTAAGAAGAAAGATGGCTCAATGAGGATGTGTATTGACTACCGGCAGTTGAATAAGGTTACTATTAAGAA